>JARJDT010008774.1:0-10280 GCA_030264655.1 Leptusa sp. GC000079
TGGCGGTTTTATGCATTGAAAAGGGAAAGACAACCCTATAGCATTGTTTTCCTATAGATTACGACCAAATTATTAATACGTTTGATACTTAAAAACCAAGAAAAGTCCAAATTTAACATTTTAAGTTACTATTGTCTATTGTTTAGGGTTTTGTTATTCCTACATTGCTTATTTTTGAATTAAAGGAGTATAGGGGGCCCCAAAATTGAGTTTGCCCAGGGCCTCAACAACCCATAACGCGCCCCTGATTATTTTATACAGAATACACCAATTATTTTATAATTGAAATCGCAGACTTTGCGATATTCCTCATTCGTTTAAACATCTATAAGAGAACACCAAAATGTGTAAATGTACTAAATGAAGATAATGAATGCAATTATTGATTCATGCCGTTGCATAATATAATTACAAGCATTTTAATAACGTTTGACATAAATTTCCATCACGTTTACATTGCGGAAATGTTGCCATGCTACTAAAACAGATGTAGACAGATGGAGGAAGGAGAAATAGAGTACGATAACGCTAAAAGTGAAAAAACGATGACTAAAAAGGCAAGAAAAGTACGAATAAGAAGAAAAAACTGTTGAAATTTAATAATGTCGCGAATGGAGTAGACTTCATTATTATCTAGCTCGCTATATAGTCTCATTACGCCTCTAATGAAATTCTGAGCGCCGAATAAGAAGGATACTATTTCCCAAGTATCAAAGCGAGCGAAAACGGCTTCGTGCGGAACGGAAAAAGGACCGACGTGTGCAAAAGTATTGAGTTCGTCGAGTAGTGTGTTATGTAGATGTAAATGTGAAGTAACGTAACGAGGACACGGACGCGATACCGAAGCATATGCAAAAGAAAAGCAAGCACCAGAAGTAGCAGCAAAACAGGCGGCTGGGAAGTGTGTCGAGTAAGTCGGAATATTATTAAAAAAATGAAAATAAAATGCATGCAATGTAACACTTTTGGTATCCCTCAAGACTAGGACAAGAATTGACAGAGGACGAGTTTTTCCCTTGCTGGGTTAAGCGTAAGCCAAAGTGCTGGCTTTCGCATTTCCACATCAACACGTATTTTTTATCATTGCTCCATTTCTGTGCTAAAATGGCGTGAAACAAGCGATTCGCGATTCGGGATCTGATATGACACCTCAAGTACTTTTTCTAATTAAAACGGAAATTTAAGAAGACTATATTTTACATGTTATAAAAAAAGTTGTAAGCATAAAATAGTTAAGCACTTTTTAACATATAAAAAGTTATTAAGATTTTGTTCACTCACCGAGTGTTTTGAAACTTTGCTCTATGATGGTGGTAAATTAAAATGTTAGAAAAACAAAAGATGAACAAGCAGGAGTGCAGATGAGTCTTCATTTTCAATAGCAATAGCATCCTTATTGAGTCCTTTATGCGAGCAGCCAAGTTGGCTTATTGGAAACTTCAGGAAGGGTAAAAACAAAAGCTTGCTGGAGGATAGACTGAGTGAGACGACCGATATGGTAAGGAAAAATTCAAAGAAAACAATGTCCACTTTTTGCCATCATTAAAAGTTATTCTGTTCGTTTTTGGCCTGATGTTTTTAATTAAAAATAAAAATCGAATTCTTTAATTTTACTCCTTTAGTCCTTTAATTCGGACCTATAATTAATTACACTTCATGCATTGAATTTCATTTATTACAAGACTTATTTTACAATGAAACAATTTGGATTTTGACGCCTTTGTGTGTTGCAGTAGTTTTGTTCCTTTCTTTCGAGCGCAATTTTCTAATTATGGCAAGGAAATTACATTTACATTTGTTAATTGCATGATATTAAAAGCGCTCGTCGCTCTTGCCGCCCCTTAAGCTATTTCTTTGTCATTTTATTAACGCATACACAAGGAAGATTGGTCGGTTCTTCGGCTGATACTGTTGTAATTTGTCATAGTTATAAGATGTCACTGTGCAATAAATAACATAGTCTTACACGTTAGTCCATCGCGTTCATGTTGTCCGCCTTCCAAATTTCCACCCCTTACTTATGCTCGTGGAAATAGACTGCGCAAGATGAAGGAACTACAATTAATAATATTTAATACATTGGTTTTCGGCGATGGTTTGGTTGAGGAAGGTGGAGGCGAAAGGGGGCGCTTAGCGTCTAACTTGTATTATTCAGCATTAAATGACATTCCCAGTCTTCTTAGTTCCAAAACAGACTGAGAACGGCGACGCTCACATACATGCAACATGCGTTCCGGGAACATTTCCCTAGGATGCAAGTCCTCAGGATGCGGTAACTAACTGGAGCTCTTTGATTACAGCCGTGTGACGGTGCCGGGCGCTTTACTCTGCCGGTTCCAATATTGTTGTCTACCGATTTGCAGTATCGTAGATACCGCATGTTCCGTAAGAAAATGTAACGCTAACTTTGTGCATTCGTATGATTATTTCATAAGATTTAAATATTTGTATGTGAAAAGACGAATATTTTTAATTTGTCTTTTGTTTTCATTTTCAAAGGGTTTTAGTGATTGATCAAAGTATATTAAGATTTGAGGAGAAGTATATAGGCAAAATATGCAGACACGTCGAGTATGTTCACTTGGTTTAGGTGCTTAGACGTTTTGAATATGCAAGAAACGCCGATTGTGGGCTTTGAATTGCCGCGAAGACTTAACCTCGAGGGGGTGGTATAAGCAAATCAATTGACGATAATGCGATAAGCCGAGGTCGCGCCAATTATACACATAGGCGTGCAAATCAATATCACACTATACTACGTAGCAAACGCTAAAGCTTCAAACCATCAAAGCGAAAACGATTTGAATATTTTATGTTCAGGATTTCAATTTTCGATTAATTTTAGCAAAGTGCCCGGCGCCTGCACATCACCATCAATGCCACAACTTATATTACACGCTGTTTACTTTTTGCTTTCCTCATTTAAATAGCGTACAAAAGAGTAGGAGGCATCGTTGGATGTTTTGTGTATCTTTTGCTTGATAAACTCCCCGACTTGATATAATAGCAAAAATTTGTTAGCTTCGAAATTTGGAATTTTCCTCATTTTATTTGTGTATGTGGATAAAGATGAGCATCACGAACCGAGGATGGCACGGAACTGTAGCCGTACTAATGCACTGTCAGTTTTCGTAAACTTTCCGAGTACACACCAGCTAACAACAAACTTTTGCTGTATACAAACGAACTCTTTCAACGTCGATGCGATGCGATGCGAGTACGTGGTATGAAGGTGGAAAGTCCACCAAAAAAGGGTGGCCAACTAGAAGTGGAGTGCTGAAGAGTAAACTGAGTTTGTGCTATGATAATAACACAAATACTTAAACTTTTTGAAGGCGTACGTCGTACGTGATTCTACGTTTTGAACGGCTTGGACTTTTACATCTTCCAAGAATAATTAAAACCAAATATTTGCAATTAGCAACTTAAGCAACTGCAAAAACAGTAGCTACTTACTTAACATTTTATTTTTATTATTTTGCATAAACAAAGAATGTCGTTACGAATTTGGGTTGAGAGCTGATAAGTTTCCACGACGTCAAACGCTTTAAACCACTTAGTGAGTGTGAGAACCCGATGAGCAACTAATTGAATTTACCTAATACGTGAGCGGCCCTTTCATCATTTTTCCGGAGTGCTTAAGATTCAGTCATCGCATAAATTAGTGCCAGCTGAACGAAGAAAATCTCCCTTTATTCCTGCCGTTCTTTTCCTTCTATCTAGCATCAACGTTTCATTTCAACTTTTCAGCAGCTTTCTTCATTTTAAGTCTGCAAGTCGGCGTAAAAATTTCCATCGTAACATGCGCTTGTCGTACATTATGCATAAAGAATACGTTAACTGCATATGTTTTTCTCTTTTCGAGTCTCCTTGTACTGCTTTCCTGGAAAGCAGTGACATCGCAACGCTAGTCGTAGCCTTCAGGCTTCAGGTAACAAAACAATAAAATGTATATTTAGTATGGAAAATGTGAACGTCAGAATGAAAAATTTCCAACTTTTGTTAAGACAAAACGACAGTAACTACATATAGAAGAGTAAAACAAATGAAGACATATTTTTATTTATAAAGAAGTTGAAAATAAGAAAAATAACAGGAGACTCATCCAACAACATTTTCATTATTCATGTTTTAGGAATGCGTGCGGACGAATGTGGGAGGATTAAAACCGCACAAATGAAAACAGAATGTCTTCCTGGGGAAATAAATGTGGGTAATTGAACTAAATAATATCAAATAAGAGGCTTTGAATAATTTGGCGTACAATGCTCAAAGACAAAATGATCCTGAAATGTAAATGCTTAGGGTTTGTTTCTTGTTCCTTCCTTCTTCGTATTTTGGCTTTAACCAACTGATCCGTCTTGAAAGTTGAAAGCAATCTACAATAGCCATCTCATTTGGAAATATATTCAATTGATTTCGATCGGTTTAAAACGCCGTTAGAATCGAAAAATAGTTGAAGTCTTGCGATCCTTATGTGAAATTTACGTTCGGTGTAAACGTGTGAAATTTGAATACCGAAATTGGCGAAATTAAACTCATTATGCTGATAGGCGTGTGTAAAATAATTGTTGTGTTTCAATCCGCTTAAATCATCAAATTGGCATCTGCGAGGATCGTATGCGCAAAAGTGATTTCTCATGTTAATTAAATTAATTACAAACGCGACGCGTACGCACACGTTGCTGATTTGGGCTCGTCTCGTATTCCGAAACAAGTAGCAAAGTAGCATTCAAATTCGAAATGTTACAAATCTATCGTAGATGTTTATGTCGTTGAGCATAGTCGATACCCGAATCTGCTCAACTTTGCTTCATGCTTCATGTTGCTATCCTGGTGTACCACTCGAAGTGTGCTCCATGCTGGATGCTTCAAGTTCCATGCTGCATGCACTACTCGAATGGTAACCAACAACCGCCAAACCAAACAGCCGCAGACCCGACACTAATGTCGCCTCATCTCGAAACTGTACGACTACCATGCACAATGCGATAATGTATTGCATAATCCACCACCACCAACATTGAACTGATGCCTTTCTTCATGCTTCCATCAAGGATACATGTAGGTAACTCTCGTTACACTCATGCAGCCTGTTTCGAATGTGCACGTGCGCACGTATATCCAACTGTGTGTACTTACATTACACGTTACATAATAAACTAAACTACTATAATAATGCGTTTCGGCGGCATGGCGGCAGCGGGGGCAGCTTTCGAGTAGCACTATTGCCAGAGCGAGCAGCACATTCAGCACGTTGTTCCGTCGTCGAAAGCCGTTGTTGTCATGAACTGCTGACAGGGATTCATGACAATGATTCTGTGTGGGATTAGAATCTATCGCTGATACAATAGGTGAATGCGGCTGTATATTTTCGCCACTACTAATATATCAGAGTTTCGCTTGTTTGCGCCGCGCTCGTTACATTCAGTTACTTCTACTAGTGCTGTTTTCATTTTCATTGTAAATCCACAAAATTTACATTCATGTCCATGGGTATCCACAGACTATATTATTAGACATGCATGCAACATACATCACTGCGGCGAGGATCTACCGGGACCGGGAGATTGATATATGGATATTAATATTACCTACAACTGGCAAACAATTTGCATTCGCTTTGGCCATTGGATAGGTCTGGATAGGTCAGGTTGGTTTGGCACCAAATTCTAATCAGAATATTTTGCGAAACTACTATACTAATCAATTATTCAATTGTACTTTACTTTGTCAAACACAACATAAAACAGCTATGCGTTTAACATTTATGTAATTAGGGAACATGATGCACAGATGCAGTATGTTCAACTAATATGCGTGGTGAAGCATGTGAAATTTGCCATCATGGAACGCGAAATGGCACTAACCCTTGAATATGATATATTAGCATAGCTTCAATATATTTCGACGTAGGCAGAAATATTTATAGGCCACTGCCAATATCACATAAATACCTCATGCAATGGCCCTGTTCATGCTCCAAACACGCAAACGGTTTCAAAGAAGATGAATATTAATTACACGACAACGGGGCGCGGGTTCTCGCATCAAAAACGCTTTTGCGCAATAAACGTGCAGGCGACAGGTTATCATTTTGTCGGTGGAACACGCACATCATGTGCTAAGTATTAGAGGGACTCACACACAAATCTGCTACTTAGAGACGCCGGTCCAGACTTGTGACTCCAGACAAGCATCTCCTCCAGCAACGCGTCGCATCGGGTCGGGTACATTATGTTCCTGCCTTCTGGATTTCCACTTTCCCACTCTCCTAACCAAGTCTCAGGTTGTACCAGGACTGTTGAAAACGCCCCGAGGAATCGCTTTTAAACTTATCGCGCGTTTTGTTTTTGGGCGCACATTACAACTTGCCAGTGGCTTGGTTGTTCTTCGTCTGCGTTGTGCTTGCCTTCATCGTTGAGTGGATGGTAAAAGCTGGTTCTTTGAAATTTTTAATCATAGTGTATCGCCGTACACAGTTTATGTTTTTTGCTTCTTCTCATCTTTTGATGCTTCTTCATAGTTGCTTTTGCGTTGAGATGAGATCATCCTAGCTCAACTATGGACTAGGTTGGGAAAAGGAAAAGTTGTTAACGGTGGAGCTTATAGTTAGTTTATAAGAGCAACATGGGTGTCTTGTAAGTAAGGTAACACATTACGGCGAAGAAAACGGTCGTTTGAGCGCGGCGTTTGCTATGCCGAGTGAAAGTACGCGGTAATGTTTCTTGCCGCTGGTCGTTCTTCTATACCTTCAAGTCTAGCATCCTCAAAGTATAAAACATTTTATGGGAAATCGACATAGAATAAATATTATTTATAGTTTAACTTTTGCAACTGTTTGTATTAGTGGTCCCGATTTCACGATTAACTACTTGTATTCTTGTAGGTATTGTATAAGAATATCAATCAATTCTAATTTCACGTGTATTTAGAAAGTCAAACTTGCACAAAGGATCGAATTCAAACGACAATTAAAATTTAAATTTTTTTAAAATTTTAATAGTCGTTTGTTGCACGAATAATTTAAATACTCGTGTATACAGGGTGAGTCATAACTCATGGTACAAACCAGCTATTCGGAGTCATATTTAAAACAAAAAGTTCCTTGGAAAAAATGTCATATCTTCAATAGCTTTCGAGATATTGAAATGTTAAATTTCGTCTCCCTGTATAACTATTAGTGAAATCGGGAACACAATTCTTTATCCATTGCTAGCCAGTTGTTTATCATAGTAGCTTAAATTATTTCTTTAATAATTCATCAAAAGGCGCGAGAATCGCCAACAATAGACGAATGATAAGAGGGATTAGCTTAATCTCGAAGTGTACGTTCTTAATACCTTTTCCTCCACTCATCCCAGTCGCTATTGTGTCCTGTTATTTAAAAATAAATTCGTATAGAAAGACATAAAAACAGGTTCGTCGTTCATCTTTTGTTGTGTTCATTATCCGTTCGTTTTTTAAAGCAAACGCGTTGGGCCGCGATCGATATTTGCTCGTCGTCAAGGGTTTGCCTGCCGAAAGAAAATCTCGTCGTCGTTGATGAAATCCATTCGAGTCGTTTAAAGAAGAAGGCAAGCGATGGTTTGGGTCTTTGGCTTGCTTGATGGTGGTAGTCGAGTCAAGAACGCCTTCTCAAACGGCTTAGAAACTCTTGTGAGTGTTGTTTGAGAAAGTAGAAGGCACGGGTGGATGTGGATAGGAAAACGAAGAGGAAAAAGTCTTCGTTCAGTTTACTTCTTGAAAGAATAGATGATAAGATGCGGGAATGGGGAAGCACAAAAAGGTGCCACAATGGTGAACGCCGATGACGATGGGGACGGGTGAATGTTGATGGGAGTGAGGAGCCAAAGAGTGAGGACAAAATAAAAACTGGATGACAGTTGAGAAGTTACATAGTCTTCATTGCTTTTTTGTTCCTGTTTATTATGGCTTTAAAATTGACGAAAGAATTTTTTCTTCGTATTCATTGTTGGTTTTTCTTTAATGTCGTACGTAGTATGGAGGATATGGTTGATAAAAGTTGTGTAAAAGCTCTAAGCAGCTTATTACTGCCCAATGGCTAGCAAACAACAGATATGTTCACTCACACTAACTCCGTGTGCAGAGTGCATTACCAGCAACAATGTAGCAATAATACATCCGCGTTAAAAGCAAATATATTACCTTCTGTCGACGGATGCTGAAAGGCTGCCTGCTTTGATTGTTGGTTTGTCAGTAAATGTTTACCCGGTGCGGCACTACTGAACTTGCTTCCAATGCAAACTTGCCTGTCGTATCTCTTGTGACATACCTATATGGGAGCATCAAGTTTGCAATAAACAAAATTAAATTTTAAAACTTTCGACCATCTGCTACAGCTATTGCTCATATGTTTGCTTTTTATTTTATTCTTTCTCTACGGCAATGTCAGTCATCCTTTACCAATGCCGCATGCGTCCTTTGCTGCTCCTGTTTGCAGTTTAATAAAATTTTATCATGCACATAATGCACACGATGTGTGCACACATTTTGCACATCACACGAATGGCGATTGGCGAGCAGGAAGCTGGGATTTTTGGTGTCGCATGTCGATTTTTGTTTGCAACAGGACTAGGACTAGCCCAACAGCACACGAATATCGACATCAATTCGTTTCGGTTTGCATGGATATGTGTAGTGTCGTAGATGTGGGATTCGATATCGTTGGAATTTGGATAGATGATACTATTTTAGTTTGTTCGCGTTTGTGGATATGGACGAGTCCATGCATCCTATACAATATTTGATATCATATAGCATGTTATACCTATATCTACTGGCATACACCTACACTTTGCAAACTGGGTCAGGTACATTAACACCGAATTGATTTTCGTCTCGGCATTAATAATTTCGAGCTTAGTTTAGGTCCGAAATGTGTCGCGGTGGCTGTCATGTGTCAATTAAATATTTACCGGTCACATTTTAAATATGCAAAAATGTTTAAGCGAAAACTCAACCATACTCTCATCAATTTAGTTGAGGAAAATATTTATTTTATGTCAATAAAAACGATGAAAATAATATTTCCAAAATGTTGATATTAAAATTAGAATAACTGCTGAAATTCATAATATTTGTGTATTATGTAGAACGGTAGGCGTAGTTATTTAATGAGTGTTATTAAATAAATATCGATGAATTGAAGCTGTTAAAAATCAAAATGCATTCAAATGATAGAATACATCCGTTACTATTCATTAAATGCAGGGACGTATGGGAAATAAGGGAGAATGGGGTGGATTTTTGTTGTATATTTTGTCGACTGTAACTAGCTGGCCTGGGCAACTATAATTTTGCCCATCCAGCCCTGATTAAACAGAAACGAACAAAAATTAATTTCATATTATAATTTTAAAGGCAGCTTCAAATTTAATTAATATATTGTGCAGCTTTCATATTTTTCAATTTTCCCAACAAAATAGAACAATATGGCATAGCGCATAGAGCAAAAAGCGTTCCATTGTAGCTGATATGCTTGTTTCAACATTGCATAACAGTAAAAAACAAAATGCAATCAGCGCTTTATTTTCCCAATTCAAGCACAAAATTGAAAATACTTTTGCACTAAATTTGAGCTTGATTTCTTTATTCCTACCTGAAGTTTTTTATTTATTTATTTGCGTGTTTCCTTCGCTACGCTTTGTGATCCAGCGCAATGCGCTTATCTTATTTTTATTTTCAGTTGAATGTTCAATGTTCGACACCATCGTTTTGTGCTTCCTTGCTGGACGATTTCTTCCGTTCCAATTTTCTAAAGGCACGTCCGCGTTTCACGTCACGTTTAATTAAAATAAATTTTCGCAGCAGGACGAGGCAGGAGTGCAATTGACTGCAAGACGATGATGATGTAAAAAGTTTCTTGCTGCATTTTCTCATCTCATCCAAGATCTCTTATCGAATACTTAGTTTACTTCTTTAGGTAATAAAGTACAGGTTAAACATTCATTTATTAACTCGACATTAGTGGAGAAAAATTGATAATTTTAAATTCTCATTTTATGCGGAGAAGTTTTGGTCTTATAAAGTTAATTTCCTAGGTAAAAATATACTCTAAACTATAAAGTATGGAATTATCATTTTTATGCTATGCAATGAAAATTTATCAAAGTTATATTCCAGGTCTCAATTTATCATCTACACGGTAAAAAATCTGGTCACTCTAAACAACTCTAAATATGTGCCCCACAGGTCCAATCAAAATAGAGTTACTTTTTTCACTCGAGAAGTAGAGTAAATATTAGAGTTATTTATTA
>JARJDT010008788.1:0-23838 GCA_030264655.1 Leptusa sp. GC000079
GTTCCAAAGCAATTACTTCCTCTTGATCATCATCGTCATGCTTAAGAAGTTCTTTGTTGAATTCAATATATCCATCCCCATTAAAGTTGGCATCATTACGGATCGTTGAGGTCAATTCGCAATTGATTCCAGTGTATCCCATCGGACATTGGCAGGTATATTGCGTGCTTGTACCTGAACAAGTGCCATGATTTTGGCATGGTCTCAAATGCTCGCATGGATTCGGGGCGATTTCACAATTGCTTCCTGTATATCCGTTAATACAGCTGCATTTATAATCGGATGGTGATAGGGGATAACATTGTCCGTCGTTCCTGCAAGGTCTCGCCGAGCATCCTGTCTGTCTGGCATCATAGTGATTTATATCGTTGAATGAGCTAATTTCGTCAACATTATGGCCACGCGGCGCTTCATCAGACATACTGCAATCTTTCACATTAGAAGCGTCTTGCGCTGAGTGTATCGGATGAATATCGACACTAGATACGCTTATCTCGGTGATGCAACCGTTGAATCCGTTGTTCACTTCAACGCCATTGTTCAATTTGATCTTTTCTTCGTCGTAGCCGCCGACATAGAATGGCGTGCGCAGATTAAGCGCGCGATGATTGCCGATAGACTTGCCTATGATCGGATTATCACCATTCACAATTAATCTACCATCGTTTAGGGTGCGACTAGCTGATATGATCACCCAGTGGTTTGGCTGGAGTTCATTAGCACTTGTCATTACAACCGGGCCTGTAAGACAAAATCTACTGTTTTAAAACCATGAAATTCCATAACAATTTATGCTAATTAAATATAACGTTAATTTAGAGACGTAGATTTGATACCGCGTAAATTACCGTTACTTCAGTAAACCGTAACGTAAGATTCGTATCTTACCATACCGCCCCCACCAAAAAAAAATCGTGGTTTAAATTACGTGACGGTAAGGTAAGATTGTTTTTGCGGTAATTACATAGGTAATTTTGTAATTTCTAATAAGTTATGTTACCATCCATGTCACTATATGTATTAATACATATTTTGAATTACGTACCGTTGTGATTTTCATCAGCAGCTTAATATTAGATGTAATTCGGATAGTATTAAAAAGTATTATTGAATAATATTGATAACTTACCGTTTCCAACATCAAATCTAAATTCCAACCGCCTGTTCTTCACCGCTAGACTGACAAAATCACCGTCGCCCTCTTCAGTTTCACCGCAATAAGCAATCAATCCGTCGTTGGTATCTTTCGGTTTGATTTTCATTGAGATTTTCAAGCGCCTTACTTGATTTGGTGTCGGGTACGCTATGTACGCATTGTCCGAAAACGCAGGTTCTACGATATTAATTGTGGTTTCGCAGTTACGTCCGACGCGTCCAATAGGACACTTGCATTGGTAGCTCTCGTCGGTCTCAATACAACTACCAATACCACAAGTATCTGTAACATATAATTTTCGGAGAAAAAATGATTGCAATTAAAAATTTATTTGAAGAAACTAACGTGGATTGCAAACGTCTGCTCCGTATTTATTGCAAGTAAGTCCGCGGTAGCCAGTTGGACAGATACATGTGAACCCTTCCTTGTTCAGGGCCTCTTGACAAACGCCATGGTTCTGGCAAGGATTTTCCGAACACGTTTCGCAATTCGTAATGCCCTTCTTCCTGTGAGCTTCTTTGGAAATATCGGTGAGTGCTTGTCCCACCTTGAAACTAGCAATGCATCCCACCATGCCTTTATTGATGCCTACCAGGGGCGAGATCTCGTCAAAGTTTTCAACGCCACCCAAATAAAGCGGTTCGCTAAGTGTCAACGAAGAATACTTGCTGCTTGCCACACCAGTGAAAGGTCCTTCACCGTCAACATACATGATTGCTTTACGGCGGATGCGAATGATTTTGATGGTATGCCATTCGCGCATTGTTAGTGGCCGTTCGCCAGCTACGGTAGTCGCTGTGTAATTTTGACCTAAATTGTACTTAAACTCTGGGATTCCGTTATGCAAAGCGAGTGATATGAAGTCTCCGTTGCTCATGTTCTTCTTATTACCGTTGTACAGTATGAGACCGTCATGGTTTTCGGGTTTGAACGAAATTTCGAAATTAAACTGAAGATATGAGTCAGGGAGCGGAGCTAATTCAATGAAACTTGTTGGGGCCTGAGTGAAATAAGGCACGATGCCTTCAATGAGCAAAATGTTGCGCGTTTGAATAGTTTTGTGGGGGTTTGATGAGGTGCATACGTAGGTACCGGCATCATTTGCACCAACATCATTCAATTCAATTGAGCTCTACCAGAAAAAAAAAATATTTACAAGTCAAAGTTAGAAGGTGATAAATTTAAAACAAGGTAATTTATTACTCTATGTTCGTCGATGCTACGCGGCAATTTCCCCTTTACTTTGGTCCATGTGAAAGTGACAGGCGCATCGAGTTGAGTCTTACAGCTTAGGATAACAGTCGCGCCTTCGGGAGCTGATTTAATCAAAATATTCTCATCGTGATCATCATCATTCACATCAATAAAGTGATCTTTGTGATAGAAGCCTTCATAGCCTCTTGCTTCGCACCGATAAATGCCGTTATTTTTAGCGCGGATTGATGAGAAGCGCAATTGTCCGCCGACGATATTTACATTATCATCCACAGTGCCAGACACTTTAGCCCAACTTACTATCACGCCTGGTTCGTTCGATCGGCAATAGACTTCAACATTGTCTCCAGCTTTCGGAGAATCGTTTGATGCATGAATATCAAGCGCTGGTTTGTGTGTTCTGCGCTCTATAAATGTACAAGGAAGTTGTAAATGATGCAAAAATAGTGATTTTGCACACAAAACCGATTAAATCAAACATAAGCAAAACAATAACAAACATAAAGAATTGATTGTTAAAATTTAAACAAACCACGTGGTAAATCCATGCATTGGCAAGGGCAATTACAATTATTCCTTGTAATATACTCAGGACATGCTACTGAATATTGAAAATTATAATAAAATCTTGAATAAAATTTAAAAATTGTTGATTAAATAAATGCGCAATTTACTTACCAGTGATGTGGAGATTGATGTACTGTTTGGGTCTCTGCGGATCGGAAGATATCGTACAATAATACCTTCCACCATCACGTGCGGTGATATTGTAAATTTTAAGTTGTTCCCCATAAATGCCATTTGCTTGAGCATTGCGTGGTAGGTCCTGGCTTTCTCTTGACCAGTGATAAGATGGACTTGCTATATTTTGACCAATGTCACAATTTAAGGTGACTGTATCTCCAGAAACAGCTTGTTGGTCTCTGGCTACTGAAGGTGGTTGATACATTTCTTCTGCCAAGTTTACAAAGCAGTTAAATGATGTTCTTAAGTTGGTACTATCATTATTACCATCAACAATAACTTCTGCAACGGCATCCGCTTCGCCTACGGAGTTAACCGCGCGACACCTGTACATTCCCGCATCGGAATATTGAATATCACGGAAATGCAAAATGCCATCACGAGTATCAACACTTGGTGGCATTTCGCGTTGGTGACCCAGCCAAGAAATATCAATAGGTTGTTCGCCCGTGGCCGTACATTCAATACGCGCATCTGCGCCAACCCTAACAGTTTGTATCGGGGGCAGTAACTGAATGCGTGGAATCGCTATAATCAATGCAATGATGCAACAATAAACAAATGTATTGAAGATATGTTTGTCAGATTGACATCAAAACAATGAATTGATGAAGCATGATGAATTGATGAGGGGAGAAATATCTAGACAAAACATATTAAGTGGTCGGTTTTTGAATCGTACATCGTACCTCGGAACGCACACAATTCGTCTTCGGCTAACAATGCAAGAGAAACAAAGTTTACATTACAAGAAACAAGAAGCGGCACGAAATAAAAAGCCTTGCAACTACGACTAATCTCTAAGAAATGAGGAGCAGACATAGTGTGAACTTACATGGGACTCTCAAGTGTGCAATTACCCTAAACAGAACAGTGTTTGATGCTGGCGACAGCCCCAAACAGTTGTATACGCCAGCATCTTCGGGCTGTACGTTATCAATCGTTAAGGTGCCGTTACGGATAAAGAAATTAGTTGGCATTGGTTTATTGCCGACCCGGATCCAATTGATGTTGAGTGGTTCGCGGTCTAAAATTATCAGATCACCTTCATTTCAGAGAAATGCATTCCCGATTTTGCTTAGTTACCATTTTCTATGTGACATCTGAGCTCCGCTCTTGTTCCGGACGGAGCGGTGAATGTTTGGTTGATTGGCCGGGAAGATTCATTATCTTTAAAACGGCCCGGTTCGCCCGTACCGCCAGGATCTTCATCTATATTATAATTGCATTTTAGAATGCGTTTTACTTACTAATTTCGAATACAATAGCTTTTAGTTTACATGCATTCTCACTTTTCGTGCGTGTGATATTAATTTATTTTCAAATTCTAACTTCCCTTTATTTTTCTAAGCACAGAAGCAGTCAGTGTAAGAAAGGATAACATGCATGTGAAGGTGCAATTCATAGCATTATAATTAAATAGCGCTGTTATAACATTAGAGGTCGATTCAAAAAACAGGATTTCTTATCGCTGGATTTTATGAACTTTTAAAGAAGACGCTCGACAAAAACTTGCTGAACTTTATGAAAATGAAAAAAGTGTCCTCATAATATTTAAATACATATTATACATCTGTAGCTTTTATATTTGTTAATTTTCTCGACAATACCGAACTGCTCATCAATTAATTTTCGAATAAGAAATGTTATTCTGAATCACCAATTGTTTAGCGAAGGATAGTTGGAAATTATTTGTGCGTCAGTGCAATGTTTAATACGATTTTAGTCTTAAAACTCACCTCTGTTACGTGTTTGATTATCTAAATTGCCCAGAGTTAGTAGGAAATCATGAAAAAATAAATATACAAAAAATGTTCAATTTATACAAAAGAATATTAAGAATAATGATGAATGTTTGATTAAACTACAAAAATTACTTCAAATCAATTTCAAATCAAATCACAAATTTATGAATTATGTACAAAACAAAATTTTATGTTCAAGCTGAGTTACAAATACCCAAGTGATTAATAGTGCTCACCAGTTATATCCCCACGTTCAGGAATGTCGTTATCGACAGACAAAGTGATGCGCTCTTCAACGGTTCCAGCCTCACTTGTTCCTGTACAGATATAAACCCCTTCATCCTCTTCGGTAACCCGCGTAATTTCTTTTACAGCAAAGTTATGAACATTGCGGTGACTGCTAGCAGCCCATTCATCAGGCCTGTTATCAGTACATAAGAAAAAATTAGCATATTTTTTTAAATATTGTTGTACCGCGCTTACATTCCTAATCCATATACACCTCGCCGAGAATGTTCTCGCCACTCAACATTCGGTCTAGGATTGCCGTAACCAGTACATTCCAGGCGCACATATTCGCCGCGTTGCACATTCAAAGTGGGCCCGCGCGGATTGATACTTACTGAAGGCGGCTCGCGAACAATGACACTGGCGATGGCTGTAACGCTTCCTGCTTCGTTTTGTGCCGTGCATTTATATTCACCGCCATCGTCAGCTCTGACACTCGTGATGCTTAATTACAACAACAAGAATCTTTTAGAAGTATATTAACAACCAACAAATCATAATTAATGAGCATGCATATGCTAGCAAACAATGTCCTTTGAGGAGCAAATAAAATCCCATTATCAAAAATACGACAAGACTTGCGCTAACGATAAGCGGAAACATATTTTCAACCTTTTTTAAACGATAATTTTGAATAAAATTTAAATTTTGAAAACAAAAATTTGACAGAAATGACACGTGTAAAACGTTGTATTGTTACCTCATAACACCCCGATCAGTGGTCACTCTATGATCTAAGGGTTTGCCATCAACCCGCGTCCAAATAAGATCAGGTAATGGGTCTCCACCCATTATTCGGCATTGGATCATAATACGCTCGCCGCTATTAACCGACTGTGTTAAATTCGGGTAAAGTAGGATACTTGGTGGAACACGTCCTATTTAGAAACACAAACATAAAGGTTTTTTCTCCAAACTATTTTATTGTTAACATACTGTCGACTTCAATCATTACGCTGGCTTGAGCCATGCCGAGCGGATTATTCGCGACGCAAATGTAAATACCGCGATCGTCAACTTCCACACTTTTCAATCGGAGCACAGGATCCGCCGGATTTACATAGGCAGGCAATGGCTGGTTAAGTTTGGTCCATTTTACTTGTGGTGTAGGAGACCCGGTGTATTCACATCGAATTTCTACATTTGTTCCTTGATTGACTCTTTCATTGTTTTGAGCAATTGTAACGGTCGGTGCAACTGAATTGCTAGTGTGTACTATGGTGACGTTGGCGTAAGCTCGTCCAATAGCACCAACACTCGTTGTAACACTGCATACATAAACACCCGAATCTTCAACACGTGCATTTGATACCATCAGTATGCCGCTTTCTTCCCGACTGTTGTAGGACAAGTGCCCGTGTTGCTTGGACCAACTTAAATCCCTTTGTGCTCCGCCAGCTTCGCAAACCAAAGTGAACGATTCACCGGCACGGCCGTAGTGCGTTCGTGGTGAGATTGTTGGTGCTATTGTAGGTTCAGCACTGTCTTTGACAATAATTGATGCTCGAGATGAATGGCTACCGAGATTGTTGGTTGCTATACATTCATATTCGCCAGCATCGTATTTCGTTACGCTATTAATGCGGAATATGCCTTGAGTGAATGAGTGCTGTTAATTGCAAAAATTTGTATAAAAATATTGTGTCATGTAAAAGGGGATCAACGTTAAGATAATACCGGACTGAGTCGTTCTCGGGTTGATTTGACCAGTTCTAATCTTGGCGCGGGGAAACCGGTTGCTGTGCAACGGATTTCAATTGGTTCACCTTCAGTTACATTCAAGTAGGATGGCCAGATACTTGCTTGTGGTGATGTTTCTTGGTTACCTATTTGCGAATACCATAATATTCACATGGTTTCAAAATTTTACAATATTTTAAAATTTCCGATAAGTTAACTTTAGTGTGAATTATGAAAATATCGCAAAAAACTTTCAATATTATTCGCGATGTATTTTTCAATCTTTGTTAAAGGAACAACTTGGGTTTTAGAAGTCTTTATAGTATATGTGTATAATTATTTAAAATAATTTGGTTACAAAAAATTCGACGATCCAAACAGAACGAGTTCTGTCAAACACAAGATTGCAGAAATAACAGCAAATTATTAAAATGATGTTAAATTATTCCCGAATTACTCTAAAAACTTTTGTAAAATCATCGTAAAATGCCGTTTACGATTTCCAGTCAAACACAATTTTAAAATTAAAAGCAAATACGTAAAAGATATGTGCCCGGCGCCGCCACTGCTAATCAAACTGTTATTTATCTGCAACTGACGCCCCAAAAAACAAATTGTATATTGTTTCCGTTTTCTTAAGGTATTCTTATAGTTCCAGTCAAATGCAATTTTAAAATAATATATATGCCCGGCGCCTTCACTCCCCATTAGACCGTCATTCATAAAAGCACATTGTTGAATTTTACCTGATGTATTTGTAATTGACTTCGGAAAAGCTAGTTAAAATTGTTAGTATTAAAATCTATTTTTTTAAGAATTGTTAATTTAATTTACTAACACAAAAAGTAATCACTTACCTCCCACTGCTAGATTAACCATCTCTTCGACGATTGAAACACCATCTTCAGCCTTGCAGATGTAAGTTCCAGAATCGCTAATTTGCAAATCGGTGATAACTAAACGTCCCCTTCTATCATCGATAGCACGATTTGGCAAATTGCCATTAGCCTTGCTCCAGTTAAGTCTCACATCCTATTCATCAATAAAAACCACAAAATTATCAATAAAAAAATTATTGTGAATTCATATTAAAGTCGTTACATTGTTGACAGTTGATGTTGCCGAGCAAGTATAGGTAACAGACCTGCCGACTTCTTGAATCGTGAGTGCAGGAGCACTGATGGAGACAGTGATAGTTGGTGTATGAGGATTTGGATCTACTGGTGGTCTTTCAGTAGGAGATTCTGTAAAACAAAAACATTTCAGTATTTAACAGCATTAACAGCTCATTTAACAGCCTCTCTGGAGTAATGACAAGCTCTGTTTTAACTTCCCCTTTGCCTTTTGTGAGACGTTATCCAGTTATTACTCACCGCGATGTTCGCAATATCGTCCCGTGAAACCTTCACGACATTCACACACAACGCCCGCTTCGTAATCAAAGTGGCACGAGCGCTCGTTGTTGTTACACGGACACTTGTTGCACGATCCCAACGGACCGGCGCCGATATCATTAAACTCTCGGTAATATCCCAGCGAACAGGATTCGCAAGAGGTGCCGCTATAATGCTATAAAACGGAGGCAATTAGTACCTATAATACTAAAACTAATCTCTTTATGAAGTGCTTACTGGTGGGCAAGAGCACACTTCCACATTGATGGCTTTCTCTTGTCCTAAGTACTGATCCAGGGCTGTATCCATTGTTACGTCGCTTATAAATGAACTCTGAGTGTCGGTAGATAATTGCGCTCGGATCAAAATTGAATTAACGTTTGCTAACACTTTAAGGATGTCTTCCCTGGAGGCTGGTCGTGGTCCTAGACGATGGTCGAGTCTCTGCCACTTAAAGTTGGGACTTAAAGTAACCGAAACTTTCTGTAAAATGTCAAAAATCTCCGTAATAAACTTAGAAGTTCATCTATCGCATAATTTACTAACGTTTGCAAGGTTAGGCTGTAATTGTTGCGGATTGGTCCAGTAAATACTAATACCTTGACCATTAATTATGATATCTTGGTCCATAATGTAGGAAGCTTCGGCACGTTGTGTGTAGCGTTGGTTGAATTCTAGTTTACCGCCGTAAGAAGTGATCTTAGATCCTGTAAATCTCCTTGGAAGAGACCAGTAAAGACGTTGGTTCATGCTCGGTCGGAAATTGAAACCGATTTCATTTGAGTGAATGTTCAACTCGAATAAGTTATTGAAAGAAAATTGTTCGGTTTGAGCCCTAAATTAAAACACAACATTACTAAAAGAATCAACTAACATTTGAATTAGTTATCTTACGGGTCTGTTAACGTGAACCCGTGTGATTCTTGATCAATAATGTAACTCGGAATTTGTGTAATGTACATATTGCTCTCTCTACATTCCGTGGCGACGCCTGAGCAGAAACATGATTGGCAACCTTCCGGGATTGAAGCATTCAAACCGAAAGTGCCCTTACGACACCGGTCGCAACTTTCACCTTCGACATTAGTCTTGCATTGACAGGCACCACCAACGCAATCATTCGAAATAGACCCGTGTGAATTACATCTGCATTGCTCGACAGACCCACCGACGTATCTGCAAGGGATTCGGTTGGTTGGATCTCCTTCGTAGCCAGGCAAACACGAGTCGCAAGTTGCTCCAGTTGTATATTCCCTGCAATGGAAGCATTCGCCGCTGTCCGGATCGCATTCATTCGATAATCCATTACATTGGCATTGTTCGCATGTTCCCAAATAAATACCGCCAATAGTGCGCGTAAAACCAACATCGCAATCTTCACAGGACAAGCCTTTGTAACCGGCCGGACAATAACATTGTTCAACAGACATTGCTCGCTCGTTACCGGTGTTTCTGTCTTCAGCAATATCGAAACTGACAGACTGAAGAGCTGCTTCGCGGGTATTTGTCGTGTAAGTAGCCTTGATAAGAATTGCTTTAACATCTGCTAAAGCCATCATCAAGTGTTCGCGGTCTGTTTTCTGTCCATCAGACCTTTGCCAGTATTGTTCCAAAAGAGGTACAGAGAAAGTTTGAGGAGTATTCGGAGCCGGTTGGTCTTTGGCAAAATATGTGAGAGTGATATGGTTATCGCTGATAAGCTCTACATCAGGCGCGTTATTTTTAGAGCTTAAACCACCAGGTGTTGGGACATAGCGCAAGGTGTATCTTAGATTACCGCCGTAAGACGTAACTTTGTCGCCCAAAAATCTTGGTGGTAGCGACCAGTAATAAACGTCAGGGCGTCTAAAGTTGCTATAGACAATTTCGCGCGCGTTTGTGTCGAGTATAATGCCATCATCGATTTGCGTGTGTTTACTGTTCGATTCAACAAGTTTGAAATCCTGTTTGGATCTCGTGAATGCCGCATCGATGCTATCTCTGAACCAGTTTGAGCTGATACATTGTTCCGTGATGCCCATACAGAAGCAGGAAACGCAACCGAATTGGTTTTCAGCAGCTAGGTGGAATGTGTTGTTCTTGCAATTGTCACAAGTTGAACCAATGGTATTAATCTAAACGGTGTTTGAATTTTGAATCAATAATTGCCAACACAGCAACGTTTTTGGGATTTTAAGACTTACAAGAAGAATTGCCATTTATTTGTTGGCAATAAATAGGAGAATAATAGTGTTGTTAGTTAATTTTAAAGCTGTTGTTACATTTCGCGAATATGTTGGGATGGCTTATTGAGTTAAAAAAACACTTACCTTGCATTGACATTGCCCATTATACTCGGAAGTGGAACCGGCAGCATTGCAGCGACTTGTTGCAGGTTTGCAGTAATCACCAGGAAGAAGGGGATTTCCGGTATAGCCACGACTGCAACGTTCACATCGACGACCCATGTATTCCGGTGGACAATTGCAGGTTGCTTCGCCATCAGTATCCAGATAGCAAGTGGAAGCAAATTGATTTCGGGTATCGGTTAATGGACACGGGCAAACTTGGCAAGCGATTCCCCGTGAAGGATCACCGTAATAACCAGATGGACAGGTTTCAACTTCCCTGTAGCATTGACCAAGCCATGGACCCATTCTGTGTCTTGAGTAACCAGCATCGCACGTTTCACATGATAGTCCACTATGACCCGTGGGACAAATACACTCTTCGACGAACGTAGCATTACCCAATCCAGTGTTACGAATGCCAGCGGAATCCATTTCGATTTTATTGATGGTCGTGTCCAAATGTCCTTCGATATATTGCAATTTGATAAGAACGTTCTCGACTGATGCTAAAGCCATCATGATTTCCTCTCGCGTAGCAAGTGCTTCAGGTCGAGATTCCGATCTCTTCACCCATTCTCCGAAGAAGAATCTAACAATGATTTCTTCCCGAGTACTAGCGGCATGTTCGTGTCCCACGTACAACAAGGTATAACCGTTACCCATGAGTATAAGATCAGGTGCATTGATAGCTCTACCAATGCCTTCATAATGTAATTGATATTTCAAATACCCGCCGTAACTCTTCAACTGATTGCCGTGGTAGTTTTCTGGCAAAGCAAAGTACGGAATGACATTAGGCTGCAATAATTCGCCTCGTTGGAGCTGAGCATGTACTCCATTTCTGCCCGGTAGAGGAGTCAACCGTGGTTCGGCACCTTTGTAAATCGGTTCATCTCTAACATCAACAACGCCGGATTGCGGATCGATTCTGACTCCCAGAGATTTATGCGAGTCAAATGGTGGAGGAAGATGGTATGTGAACAAGTTCGCAGATTTGCATTCAGAAGTGACACCGAAACAGAAACAGGAAATGCATTCGCTTGGACTACGCGCCTCGGAGTTAAAGAAGCCTTTCTGACATACGCCTGTTGGTGGATTGACAACTAAGATTGTGTCAGGGACGGCAAGAATGGATCCCTTGATATTAATGCCTTCACACGAGTAAGCCCCTTGATCAGATTCTTGGATATCGCCACAAATCAAAGTACCAACACCGTTGATGCTTGTTGTTCGACACTTCTCAGGAATATGTCCCCAATTCAAACGCCAAATAATTTCGGGTACAGGTATGCCGACAGCAGTGCAAGTGATTTGGAAGGTTTGCCCAATTTCTAAATGCATCATCGGTGGTGGTGGACGCATTATGCTCACTGGCATGCACCCGATCTCATCGCTACCATCATTACAATCGTTGTTAAGATCACAGTGGAAACTCTTTGGAATACATTGATTTCCCGACTTGCACGCGTATTCAACCGGGCTACATGCATCGCCAGGTTTGCGATGACCGCAGTCGACTTCATCGCCACCGTCGCCGCAATCGTCCTCAGAATCGCAGACCCACGTTTTGAGAATGCAACGTTTGTTTGGACAACGGAATTCATTAGGTTCGCAGCCATGTGGATCTTTGAAAGGTTTTATTAATTAATCTTGCATGATTACTATGATGTTTGAAGTGTGACTTACTGCATCTGGTTTCGTCGGAACCATCAGAGCAATCTTCGCGGCCGTTGCACACGAGATGTTTGTCGATGCATTCGCCGTTCGCGCAAGTTGCTTGATACAAACCGCAAGCTTGAGATGGACGCGCGGTCGGTGCAACATCTAAAGGAATATTGCATAAGCACAAGTTTAATATAAGTGCAATGCGCATTTATTTATAAACGATCTTAATAACGACCCGTTTGTATTGCAGCACTCACCAAGTGTTTATTTAATTAAGTACGCAATTAGAAATAGAAGTAACAGGATTATTTGATTTTCAAGGAAACTTTTGAATGTTGCATTACCTGTTCCATGATATTCAGTATCAATTGGCGGCAAAACACCGTACTTAACAAATCCCGATCTCCACGCTGCATGCAGTTGTTTCATAATTTACGTTAAGTAAAAGAAGATCAAAGGCAAAAGGCATGATAATGCATTCTGTCAAAGATTCAGTTTACAAGTTTACACTTACATGGATTCACTTCTAAAGTAACTTGCACTTGGGCACCGGGTGTATGCGCTGGGATGGCAACTGCAGAGCAAATGTATGTTCCGCTATGGTTGCGCTGAATATTCGGCATTTCCAGGCGGCCATTCACATCTCGAGATCCTGGCGGCAAAGGAAGTCCGTCGCCACGGGTCCAACGAACCTTGGCACGCGTTGGCCCCTCATCACGACATTGGAAGACAACTTCTCGACCTATATAAAACATTCAAATGAGAATGTTTCCCCCATTGATGATAATGAGTCTGAGTCGATTCCTCATGCAGTTTGTAATTGTTACCCCTTTACTTTGACACATTAACCACCAAAAATGTATTTAGAGCATTCCAATGTGTCTTATTAAAATTCAGTTGTTAAAATAAATGTAAATTTATAACATGATTATGGTTACATTTATGATCTATTATAATATGTAATGGTTACTGAATTGTGTTACCATCCCATTACGTTTTTATTTTTGATCGAAATAAAATAAAATTGATATTATTGTATGCGATTAACAATAAAAGAGCACCCACAATAACATTACCAGCCGTTCCACAAAAACAGTCACAGAAAGCAAAAAATCTAAACCACAAAATCAAAAGCAAGACGTTTGATATGTGTGTATATTTTCAAAACAAAATATGGAAACCAAAATAAAAGAAGTTTAAATCAGAGCAAAAATTAGACATCACATTCGGTTTTAAATGATGGCGAAATGAGTAATGACCCAATTTCTAGTTTTGAAATTTCATGTTTTCATTTCAATTTTAGAAAATTACTCACCAATCCTATAATTGCCTGTTCGATTTGATCAACATAGATGGGGGCAAATAAAGACACAATTAGTAACAAGTTTACAAATTACATATTGAGACTAATCACGCATGATTTCAAATCAAACATTGCAAAAATATAGTCTACATTGTAGGTATTGTGTATCAATAGAATAGAATTATTGATCATGATAGTAACCGCCATCCACATTCAATCGCCACCACCAACAATTATTATTGAATTTCAAAACACGTTTTGCTTTTGTATCGCATAAGGCGCTGCAATTAACTTGGCGGCATGTTGAACGCTAAGCAAAACTGTTCAGAAGTTTAACTAAACCAACCAACCATCAAAATTTAACAAAACAAAAACAACGAAAATAGATTTGAAGGAGAGATAAAGAAAAACGACTTACTTTCTTTGATTTCCTGTTGGTTTGGATAGGTCCTTAGATCGAGACCATTTGTGCTACCATCTGTGAAAATACCCAACAGGATAATTAGATCATGATTGATTACCAAGCATTAAAGATCTCACTTAACACAATAAATTAATTAATATTTAGACATGTCAATCAAGTTATGCCACACAAAGTGGACTAAGATTAACATTAACATAAACTTTTAGTTTCTTAGTATACGTATAGTTGTAGCCATTATAAATTATAATAGCTAATTTACATTGTTAGCAAATTACATATTATGTAGTTGTTGATTGTCAACTGTTCATAATTAAGATGTATTAACCAATTTAGTAATAGTGTGAGTCGCATTATTAGCTGGATATTTGTTTGAAATTTGCGACTGTCTTACTGTAAGGTTTGTCAGAACAATCGGCTTCGTCGCTACTATCCAATGGACAGTCAATGACTCCATTGCAAACAAAATGTCTGGGAATACAAGGACCATTTTCACAACGGAATTCATCATAGCGGCAGGGTCTTTCGTCATCTATTGTTTGTACTTTATGTATATTTCTGTACCTATTTGTATGCGAAGCAACACTTACAGCAATTATCTTCATCTGACATGTCCGGACAGTCAGGTCGGTGATCGCAGTGCTTTGATTCCGGATAACAGTGATGGCTAGTGCGGCAACGACGTTGTCCACTTGGGCAATGCGTGCCGTGTGTTGGTGGGAAATGAGGTTTTTCATCAACGTGTGGAGGTGAAGGCGTCGGGCAGTTAAGCTCGTCGGAGCCATCAGAACAATGCTGAACAGTATCGCAACGCAAGTAGTCAGGTACACATTCGCCGTTTCTACATTCAAACTCGTTCGGTTTACAACCACCTGTTGGTCATACGAGGCGCAAATAAGAAGAAAAGTAAGATTAGATATTTGTAACGGGATGTTTGTTTAGCAGAAACATATTGTAATTTAGTCGGAAAACATTCGTTCGGTTTTAACAGAATCAATCGGTGTGAAAGCACGTACGAATGCGTACAAACAAGCCGTTTGATTTTGCACAACTGAATCAGTTCTCAATGTTATTTTACAATTTAAAAGTTGTAACTATTATTTATGTTACCTACTAGAGGATAATTCAAAATACAGAAACACAGTTAAGAATATCTAAAACATTTACAAGTTACAAGTATTTCAGACTTCTAAATTGTTTACAATTTACAATACATCCTACAAGTTGTTATGAAAATTCTATCATTTAATTCAACATTCAATTACTTGTTTTGTTTATACTTATAAGCAAAATTTAATCAATTGGAAAATCGATGACTATAACTAAATATTTAAATCTAAATACCAAACATTAATAAAAACAACAGTGCATTGTGCATTTGTAATAATAAAACATGCTAAAATAGATTCAAACGTTGAATGCCAACGAGAATATACTCCGAGACAAAAAGATAAAAACTGAATTGAACAAAATTCAAGCTATTCAAGTTGGATTCGAGCAACGGGATTTAGTTTCATTGTTGCGCGCCGCGTACTAGTTTCTGCGTGAATAGTGAATAGAATGCCTTTAAATTAAATTTTATTAAATAAACTGGAAATATTAATAGAATTCAATTTAAAAATTCATTTGTCCTGCACACAATAATCGTGGACATGTTGAACAAGTAATATAAAATTTGCCAAACTACCATCGCAATCTAACAGCAGGAATTTCAAAATAATGTTCCAAAACTAATATTTAAAATATTGATAACTATTCGCAGCGTGATATCTATTATGTATATGTTTTAATTAAAATTTAAGCTCGTAAAATAGTTCAAATAATCGATAACATAAACAAAGAAAACAAAATTGCAATGTGCATTGAGAAAACAAACAAAAAACCTACAAATACGCCTGAAATAACTTCGGATCCTAAGTAACGAAGGATTTTAAGGGTAGTCATAAGAATAGTAACGAAGTCAATTAAAAGATACAGTACTAAATACCCAAATATTACTTGTACATAATAATAAAATCGATATTACTATTTTTTATTGGCCCATTCAGTATTTTGAGATCTAAGTATTGAAGAATAACGCAATCTAAAATACGCACAAAAACACACCATCGATTTCTGTTTAATACTCTACCTACAGCCCTAAGTATTACTCAAAAGTACACATCTTCCAAAATAAATATTCGTATACAATACAAAATATACAACGTCATTTTGTTTCATTGCTTTCCGTCACTACTCTTTAATTTCGTTTAGTTTCGGTAATTTGAAAAGTTGAAACAGTAATTTTCGTGTTTCCGCTCTGTCTCCAAAGCAAAGCAAAATATTCTAAACTATAATTTTCATAAATATACGATGACGCAAAAGAACAAAGCGTACGAATAATACACATACACGCATTGGAAGTTTCAGATTTAGAATGACACTATGAAAATGTAGTTTCTGTACGTATACGAATATTTGTTCGATATTGTTTCGTCTATACAATATACACATCAACAGCTAAAATAGAAAGGTATAATATAATTAAACGTTAAAAAATACATCGTATAGAATGAATAAGCTACGAATTCGCTAACCGATGTGGCAGTTTTGTTCGTCTGAAAAGTCCCGGCAGTCGTAGTAATTATCACATCGTAGATTTGAAGCGACGCACGCCCCGTCCGCACACTGGAACCAGTCGGGATCGGTGCACGTCCCTGGCCAAATGGGGCCAGAACACGTTGCCGTTATTTATAGAAATTTCGCACAAGAAATTCAATACAAAATTCAAATTCTCAATAAATCAATCATTACTCATTGCTATAATAATAGCAACAGCATAGTGAGTTCAGTTTTACCCGATAAATATTGATTTCAAACTTGAGAAATGTTTGAGATCATAAATTTCCAACAAAAGATATAAATAGAAGTTAGTCTTACCACAGAAATTCTCATCTGATCCATCGTGACAGTCGGGTCTGTTATCGCATAGACGTGATTGTTGTATGCAGGTTCCATCCGTACATCTGTACTCACCAGGGCGACATTCGTGGATTATTGCTGGACAGTCGAACTCATCTATGCCATTTTGGCAATCCTTGTGGCCGTTGCATTTCTTTTCGATGGGGATGCAGTAGTCGTCGTCGCATTTGAATTCGTCTGTTGCACAATCTTGTGCTGCGAAAAAAAATTACCAGATACCATCATGTACCATGTATGAATTATTTTAGTTAAAAGATCATAGTTTAACAACGCCGAATTGTATTAAGGATTTTTCCGTTATGGTTCATTTTAAAGTAAAACGCAATCTGGAAACTTACGACATCCATGTTCATCAGATCCATCGCTACAATCTTGATGAGCATCGCAACGATATTCGGCATTAATGCAATCTTTATTCTTGCATTGAAATTGGTCGTCGTTACATGATCCTAATAATGAAAGCAAAAATAAAATTGTGCACAAAAACTCAAATAACTAGCAAATTAATTGTAAATAGAAACAAATGAGTGCATTAGAAGATACAGCAAAAATAAAATCATCGAATTCTAATCGACGCATTATTTGATTATTCCCAAACCATCAGTACTATTCTACGATTAAATTCTATTATCAATTCATTAGAATTAAATCTAGGTAATATATGGTAAATCTATAAACATACTACTGCAAGATTGCTCATCGGTTCCATCCGAGCAATCTTGGTAACCATCACAAACAGCTCTTCTGTCCAAACAAATGCCATTTCCGCATCGGAATTCATCCGAACGACAATGTCGCACTAAATACAATAGCAATCATCAAAACTCCAAAACAAGCAATTCCTCCGTTTATTCTTGTTAATTTTTAGATAATTAAAGAATAAAACTTCAAGTTAACAGTTAGCATTAAGAGTAAATTCCCAATTAAGTTAGTAGACAGTCAATTAAGTTAGTCTAGCACTAACGATAAGGATAATTTTTGATTTTATACATCTAGAAGAGGAGAGGTAGAAATACTATATAACTGTTTTAAAGAGATGCACTAGCAAAGAACAACAAGAAGTAGGTATTCCTAAAACAATGCTTTCAGGCCACGCATCATAGCAGTAAGACATACCACAATCGTGCTCGTCGGAACCATCGTTACAATCAGGTTTGCCATCACACCTTAAATAGTCCGGGATGCAATCGCCGGTGGCACATTTGAAATGATCGGGGGCGCAAACACCACAATTAGATTCGTCAGTGCCGTCCACGCAATCGAAGATACCATCGCAAACATTTGCTTCAACGCAGCTGCCATCGTGGCATCTAAACGCGCACTCGGTTGGGGTTGATGGTGTTGGTGCTAATAAGCACAAACACAAAGTTTCAAACAAAGAAATGCAAAAATCAAAGCACAATTCAAATATTTGCTTATAAACATTTGGGTTTTGTTAAAAGTTAAGATTGAAACTGTTATACATAGTTTACTCAATAGTGTATAAGCAAATTAGCGTACATAAATTACAAATTGCACATGGAAAACAAAAAATGAATGAAATGAGAGACTAACCGCAGTTGTACTCGTCCGAACCATCGAAACAGTCTGAGTAATTATCGCATCTATAGATAATCTCAATGCATTGACCGGTATTGCAAAGAAAATGACCGGGTCCACTGCACCCCGTAGGTTCTGATTATTGAAATGATGTATGAAATGAAAGCAAACATAAAAGCATTATACAAAAACTAAAAAGAGTTTTAAAACAACAAAATAAGCACATTAAAAACTGTCAATTTTCCAATGTAAGTTTTAAAATGAAAAATTTTCGACCAGATTTTAGAAGGGAGACAAAAATCAAAATCCTTTACCGATGTCATTATTGCAGTTTTCCTCATCATTTCCGCTGGGACAGTCCTTAATGGTGTTACATCGTTTGTAACCTTCGATACAATATCCAGCAGCACATTCGAATTCGTCAAGGGTACAGCCTGCATGATTTAATATTCAGGTGTCTTAATTATTGAAGAAAATATGCACAAAATCCTCGTTGTAAAACCGTTGGTTTAGTTCAAAATCAAATGCAAAGAAATTCGTGCCATTCACAAATCTTACTATTTAAACTTAAGGTATATTAACTGAATTCACAGAAGAAACAAATAGTCATTATGCAAAAATGTGAACTAGCGGCTAAAAGGGTAAACAACACAAGAAAACGAAGGTAAATTTCACAGAAAAGATAGTATTTGTTGCTATAGGTAGATATTAGTTTCGAAACGACGACTGTTAAATAGTATAAGTACGGTAAAAAGGTACTAGGAGGAAAATGGATTGTAATAACGAACTTCTTTGCGATTATGCATCGGAAATTACCGTCACGTTACTGAGATGAATTATTTACAACGGGCATGCGAACAGAATAGCAGAAAGCGAAACAATTTGCATTTTTACAAGAAAATATTAAATTTATACACACATTAAATAAAATTCAATTGTAAATAGTTTATAAAGTTTTTTCCTTTAATATATACTTTGAAGATTTATACCAAGAAGTTCTAAAGTTGTTTCGAGAAACGGTGCAAGTTTTCCCCCTTTTCCGTTCGATTAGTTATTGGTTTCGGTTTCAAATAAGAAATGTAAATTTACAACACAACACAACTCGAAATTCGGATTGCAGAAACAAAATAAGAAAGAACTGAAATTGATTGCGGGTCGAAGAGAAAATGCCAAAAGTGGGATTTGGGTAGTTTGAGATTATAGTATCTTTTTACCTGTTTCTGTATCAGATATATTTGTGGTGACAAGCGTATTGCCGCCATCAATAAAGGCCGCCAAACTTTCTTTGCATCCAATTTCGTCCGAATGGTCAGAACAGTCCGAAATGCCATTACAACGTGCGGTTAATTTAATGCACTTTTCGCTATTCGAACACTTGAATTTGCCTCTACCGCATGCCTGATTCTTATATCCTAATCATGCATCAAACAATACAAACTTTAGAACACATGCCATGCATCGGCAAAATATCATAATACAAGAAGAAGAAATACTAGAGTAGAAGAATTGAGAGAATACAATAAAGAAACAAACGAAACACAGCAAAACGCATGGAAGAAACAGCTTCAGAAAATGTAAGAGGATTGCAAGACGAGAGCCGAGACAGAAAGTTGTAGAAAAAGATTCAAAAGTGAGGACATGGATGTGTCCTTACCTTTGCATTTATCTATATCCTCATCGCTGCCATCCTGGCAGTCCCTATTACCATCGCATTGATACTTAACATCAATGCAGTCTCCGTTCGTGCAACGAAACTTATTTTCCGGACAATTTACTGTATTAATGCATAAATAATTCTACTTGGTTAATGTTTCCTCAATCGCCAAAATAAATATATGATTAAACTTTATAATACCAAGACCACCACCGCCACCATTGATCTTTGATTCATAATTGTCAAATTATCCTGATAACTGATTAAAAATGTAAATTGAAACTAACCGCAGTTATCTTCGTCTTCGCCATGCTCGCAATCGGCAATGCCATTGCATTGCTTATCGACTCTCAAGCAAGTGCCATTACTGCATCGGAATTGATCGCTTAAACAGCAATGCAGTTCATCCGATTCGTCGGGACAATCATGTTTTCCGTTGCAGAAAAATATTTGATCAATGCATGTACCGTCGTGACAGCGTCTTTGATGTGGTTGGCAATGTTTATGTGCTAATTGAAATAAGTAACAAGTGTTATAAATAATACTTTAAAATATAATAATATTGATGCCTCCCTCAACCACCTCCCCAATCAAGTTCAAAACATCTAACCTAACCAAATACATGCTTAGATTTCCCGCTACCCTCAGCTTAGAGCTTACCAAATCTTAACCCTTTATCTTAAGTTTCTGATCTTATGATTTGTGTATGTGTGAAGTGTAAATTGTGTGCTGCCAATTTCAATAAATTTATTTTAAATTTGTGTGTAGATAGAAGAATGCATACTCGTTCGATTAAAATTCGTGCAATTTTGTTCGTCACTGCGATCCTGACAATGGCTCCTTCCATCACATCGTAGCGAAAGGGGAATGCAAGCGGCACTGGTCACACAGGTGAACTCGCCATCCTTGCATGCTGTAAATCAGATAATAGATAGGTACCAAAATACCACAACTAAAATGCACCTAGCTAAGAAACACTGAACATACGAAAAGATACCAAAGTAGTAACCGTCACGAGGTATATTAACGATGAATGATTCTCATTGAACCAATTATAATGAGCCTGTTAATACAAAAAGTCTAAAAAGGATTTGCAAAGAAACGAATATGAAGCCCAACCAACATTATTGTTGTTTTTGATGATGGTGATTAATTAATCACAAAAATGTCTCCAATCACAGAAAATCTTTACTTTCTTAACTAATTTTTTTCTCTAGTTGTTAGTCACAAGTAATTTTGAAAGGATCACAAAATATTTAAAAATTTAGCTAAATATAAAATTAGTTACGAATGATTTCTGAAACTTTAAAAGTTATTAACTACAACAAACTACTCAAAAAACGAGTTGATCTATGAGTAGTTACGAAGGAACATTGACGAATTTTGATTAATACACTTTAGCTTTAGGCGAATTTGAGCTTTTTGTGCTATGTGGTGACTTACGACAATACTTTTCGTCTGAATCGTCTAAACAGTCTGGTTTTGCATTGCACCTCTTCCATTTCGGAATGCACGTGCCGTCTCCGCATTGAAATTGCGTGCTATCACACCTTCCGGCGTCTAAACATGTAAAATGATTAAAGTAGGTATGTATAGGATAGGCTCGCTTATACATAAATATGTATAAAGATGAAGAAGAGTCAGTGAAGTAACTGAGATTTGTAATTCATAGTCATAGATATTGTGAAGAGTCGCAGGAGGTCAAAAGGTGTGGCAAAAACACCTTCACTCTGCAAATCGATGCAATTTAAATTGCATTCAACCCTTTCTTTATACAATTCTTTGAATAGTGCTTAAAATTAGCTACAATTGCATTGTTGGTAAACGTCGATTATTTCAATGCACTCCATTTTTCCTCGTCGGAAATGCGGCGCTAGATAGATAATTACATGATTTGCAAATCTTGGTATAATGTGTATTATGTAGTTCAAATAAGTATTAGGAAAGTTTGATTCGTAATTTAATTTATAGACTTAAACTAGTCGCATAATACGTATAGCAAGAAGCCACGCAATACCGCAGAAATGTCCAAATACCGATACTGCAGCATGCAGCATTCTGCAGGCAAACCATGCAATTTCAGGCTGAAATATTTCCAAAAGTACCTTCTTACACCAGTGCCAACATCAAAAATTGCAGTAATTCAAAATTGCAAACTATAGCAATCATGCAAATATGCCATGCATTCAAATCAAAGCATTTGCAAATATTTATATAAAGCCTGATCATACAAATCAATAATAATAACCAATGAAAAGTCGCCGACTTTTGAATGGATATTACGCATTTGATCAGTTTCAAAGAATTAAAATACTTAAAAATAAATGGATTCCATCAACGAAATTAAAAATAAAATATAGCTTTAAAAAATATTTAAAAATGTGCCAATTAAATTTGAAGTTGATGAAAATAAAAACTTACTTTGTGTTGAGCAATTCAACTCGTCCTCGCCATTCGGACAATCATGGCGTTCGTCGCATCGTTGACGGTTGTCGATACATTGACCGTTGTCACACCTAAATTGGCCTGAGTGACATGTTTTGGCTGTAACAAATACAGTTGAATTAGAATAATAGATAGACATTCACCTGAAATACATATAATATAAAAATGAAAACTGAACAAATGTGTCCCCATTGGCTTTGCAGCTGGAATATGGCAAGAAAAAATTGCCTTGTATATCATTGTTAAAAATAGACAGCTTATTATAATAATCTTATAAAAGTGGCTATGAAATGACGACCTGTAAATTGAGGCTTTAGAACGCAGGATTGTGAAAGGACAAACACGACACATAATATAAAGGATACATGTGGGTATACGTGTATAGCAACATGGCAGACATAGGACACGGAGTATCATCAGATTTGTTTTGCTATTTCGACATATGCTATCGTGTTATAATGCCAATTTAGATAAGCACAGCTAAACAAAAGAATATACAAAAAAATGCAGACGCCGATTGCGAACACATCAATATGAAAACAAATCTTTGCTATCATGAACATCGCATTGTTCTTGATTTATGGTTTATTAAAGATTTTTTCACGGTAGAACATTTCGCCATTGCATAATGCCTCATTATTTCTGAAGTTATAGGTATTTCTAATTAATTATTTACCTACAGGTGTAATAAAATTTCATTCAAGAAAATCCAACAGCAAAATAAATCACAATTGCACAGCGCTATAAATTTTATATTATGCTAGATTATACGTTTTACCCATGGCATTTCATTACAACAATTATTAAATAATAATCATTACCACCAATAAATTTGCCAATTTATCTATCAATTTGTTAAAGGACCCGCCAGTATGTATTAGCTTTCAATCAATATACATTAAATCACATCATCAATTGTACATTTATAAATAAAATTGAACCGTAATAAGCATAACAACATAATGACAAGTGCAACCCACAAACACCACTCGGCATGGCACTAGTCATATACACGTTGTTCAAAATTATATTTATTTTTATGTTTTCAATTTGTCTATACTTAATTCTTAAAGGTGTTAAGCTGGTGTCCGAGAACAAGTAGTATGTAAAGTTCAAAAATTCCAAGAATTAATGGTAGTTGCTGAATAATGAATTACATTAGGAATTGACACGTGTTGAATGAACGTATAAAAATGCAGAAAAGTAGCTTGTTGGGGCGTTCAAACTACAGCATTTATTCGTTTTTGTTCAAGTTTCTTTAAATATGCACATCAATAAATAATACAAAAGTGCATCAA
>JARJDT010008806.1:0-10462 GCA_030264655.1 Leptusa sp. GC000079
ATGAATTAAGTATTTAAGCCTAAGCAGGTCCGACATTTGCCCAATTCGCTAACATTGTCAGATTGACATTCTCAATCCGCCAGCGCTGCGTTTTCGATTCTTCATCGCAATCGCTAACATACACGCGTTGACTGCCAGGGTCACAATCCATACACCGTTTATTTGTGCCATGCATCACCCATTGCTTGTCCTGAACAAAATTGAATCACTTAATCAATACTTGACTCTGTCATTTCTTATTTAAACTTACAATATTATATCGCCACAATTGATTTCCTTTGCCACCGTGACAAGGATACAGTGTGATATCCGCCTTACTCTTCGAGTTTGAGACGTCAAGACACAACGTCTTGCCTTTGGGTCGAATATCTTTATGCCATGTCAGAGTAAAGTTCTGTTCACCTTTATTTGCAGTGCCTTTTATACAATTTCGCAACTCAACAACAGAATCACGTGACTTGAAGTTAGTGTCCACACAAAATTCAGGTGCGCCAATATTACGTATCTACAAATAATAATGAAATATCAGCTTCAGAGGATTGTTTTTAATTTTAAATTTTAAGGTTTACTTCTCCAAAACCGAAGTCGTCTGGTTCAACCATTGGATATTTGAGCGGTAAATCAAACGCAACCTTTTCCATAAACCACTTAAAGCTCTTACAATGAAGGCGTTTGCGTAAAGCTAATTGTTTAGAGACATCCCCTGGGTCCATATTCCGCATGTTCGGCTTTCTTTTGTACAAAAACTCGGCGTATTCGTCCATCCAGACAACCGCAACGCGTTTATAGTTCCGCGTCACGAAATCTCCAACACCGGGATTTTTAAACGGCGCATACTTTCTGTAAATGTGACCAACGCGGGAACAAGGCGCATCAACCATCAACCCGCCACACATCCAAATCTTAAAACTTAATTCATATTGCTCGCCACCCCAGATATCTAACCCTTCATCATAGCCTTCTAGCTCCCAAAAAAATTTTGCGCTAATCGCAAAAAGTCCGCCAGCCATTATTGGACTCCTGCAAAACACAAGAAATGTAACCAAAAATTAAGATAAAACATTAGGGTGGTACTTGAATGGTTCAGTTGGATGCTCCAAGTCTTCAGGCAATAACGGCAATCGTTTGTAGTAAAACTCCCAGTCGAAAGCCCCGCGAGCGCCGCTATCCTGCGCTCTGTACTCGAAAGTTTCGTACTGGACAACATCAATGAAGGGACACACACAAGTGCGATAGTCCTGGGCGATGGGTTCAAGCAATGGCGGCAGCCAATTGACATTGGCTTCAGTGTGTGAGTCTAAAAACAATAAAATTTCACCAGTGGCGGCACGCGCGCCTGCAAGACGTGCTCTTATCAACCCGGAGCGTTCAGGTAGGTGAATCACCGATACTTTCGGTAAATTTTTGGCTAAGTAATCATCAAGTTTCTCTTTTAAAAAGTCTTTTGAGCTGAAGTCGTCGACAAGTATTATCTCTTTAATTAAATGCTCTGGAGATCGATTAATGACACTAGTGGCAGTCCTAAGAAGGGTTGTCCAATGCTCATTATGGAATGGCACAATCACACTTACAGTTCCTAAGTGTTTTAAGTACATTCTTTTTTGACAACTGGACAAAAACAAATTTTTTTAAATTTTTGATGTAATTTGAAATTTATTTATTTTTACCCTTCATGTCTTATGTCGGGTAACGAACGATCCAATGCAATTTTATCACTTAATGCTGCATTGAATCCGTTAACTTTAAACAGTGCATCATAATTATCCTTCTCTGATTCACGCAATTCAGTAGGAATGCCTTGTTCACCTCTTCCAGTCCTTTTTTTATCAGAGTCAATTAACTTGTAATCATGCCAATCGATTTTCTCATTCTCAATGAAGCTCTGTAATGATATTTTTTTTTATTATAAAAAAAATTGTGAATTTAGCACTGATAAGAAATACTTACATCAAAATGTGGCAACTTGTGTTCATTTCGTGGATAATTTATGTGTGATTGATTGCCTCTTATGAGTCGGAATGTGACAATGGTTACCAGCATTGTAGTGCCCACAAGCACCACATATTTGAAGAGTTTCACAAAGTTTTTCTTCATTATGACTTTTTTGCTGATGCTACAGTGATGTAATTGCATCAGTACACGTCCATGGTTAAATGAAAACTCTCGACGTGTTAATAACGATAACAAGGAACATTTTCGGTATTTGCGTATCTCATGAGTGTGTGGGCGAGCTCCTTGTTTTTAATAAATAGCTGATAAGATAAGAATGCTCTAACCTAATGATGGGAAAAGTCAAATTTGTTTAAGCTCGATATCTCGTAAATGTAATTGTTGGCTTACCTTAACTATTATATTGAAAGAAACTGAACGTAAACGACGTGTAACGAGTCATTCAAACGAGTTGCGTTGCATGAATTGTAATGATTGCAAGTTTGTTAAAAAATGAATACAATGCAAATTTGTAATTATGCTTGACAAATCTTGTATCTTGTATGTTGCCTGTTGACAACCTTGATTCTTGAATTGTTGAAAGCCGGTTCAAAATAAAACGGCTACAACTTATTCGAGATAACAAGTTAGACAAAAATGGAAATAAAGAAGTTGCATTGGATGCGGAAAACATGACATTTGGGTAACTGCTATCTAATAGGGGGCGCCACAGCCCCCATTTCCCAAGATTCCCTAGATTAGTACGGTGATTTCAAAATTGTAGTCGGAAATGGTTGTCAAAAATTAGCAGGAAATTTGAATTTTTTACAAAATTATGCATGCTAAAATTGCGTAGCCATAAAATGTAGACAAAAAATCAAATTTCCCACCAATTTTTGAGCCCCAAAGCCGAAATTTGAAAAATATGAAAAGTGCGGTGTCGCCGAAAATCAACATTCAAGCAAAATCAGAAAATCTCAATCGTGGACGGATTATAAATACATATAAATTCCTGCAATAACTATAGGCGAAAAAATTTAAACGGTGGGCGCACCCAAAGCTTTCAGATAGACATTCTTCGATTTTCAAAATAGTTGTACAGTTCGTACACGAGATTTATATAATTACTGGGTATTTAAATTCAAATCATGTCTATTTGGAAGCTTCAATCCTTTCAATTTTATGCTTCCAATTTATTTCCATATTTACTCTGAAGCATTATTCATATTTTTTATTGTTGAACACGTTGTATGCGTAGTATTAATGGTCTGCCACCTATCGGTTATTGGTAAAAGTGTGCTGGTGAGCTAGTCGAGAGTTCGACCCAATTGGAAATCGAAAATGGCGGGCGATCTTGGCTTATGCGTTGTTTGGCTTTCGTTATTGAGCTAAATCATTAAACTGAGCAAGAAACCCGCGTTTATTACTTAATACAAACAGTAGTTGTTGACAAAATAAACAAAATTGCATGTTCCACGACATTTCTTCCTTGTAAGTCATGGAAAACGATACGAATCAGGCAGACGAAGGTTTAACCTCAACAATGGCAACGGTAAACACGACGCCGACAACCGATTCCCTACCCAGTTCATCTTCGGACGCTAACAAATCCGAAACTATTAACGATAACAATAAAGGTACAGTACTCAATTTTTATCTGCAAAATTATTCAGTACATCGCGCACCTTTCCACAGGCGTGTGCGCATCTACTCCATTTTCAGACTAAATATGCGACCAGTATTTATTACTTCCAAACTTTGAAACGTTATATTATTAATCTGTTGTTCTTGGGGAAATTTCAGGTTCTGAAGATCCAATCAGCAGTACTTCAGATGCTGATGAAGTTGATAAATGTGCTATAGCTGTTCCAACAAGAATAAATGAGAAAGAAAACTTAACTACTAGTGGAAGTACTAGTAAAATTGATGAAGATATAGAAAACCACACCATGGACCGAGAGACTGAGTTATTTGCTAGCGAATATAACTTGGAGACAACACCGGCACATAAAATCACCGAGAATGTTGAAGATATTGTTTCCGATTTGGAGACTTTATTGGGGACTCCTGAGGAAGATTTTGTCAATCCTCATGTACAAGCAATTAAAGAAGACATTGTAGAAGTAAGAGAAGAAGAAAGGTTAGAGCCACTAAAAGCAGATGAAAGTGTTGAAGTGATAGAAAAAGAAACTGTGGAGTTGGTAAAAGAAGATGAAAATTCATCTGGGGATTCTGAAAATCAAGAACAAGAAAATAAAATTGCAGAAAGGTTAAAAGAAGAAAATCTAGAGCCAATAAAAGAAGATCAGGAAACTGTGGAGTTGGTAAAAGAAGAAAAGGATGCAGCTGGTGATTCTGCAAATCGAGAACAAGAAGATACCCTGGTCCAAACTGAAAAACTTTCTGAAGAAAGTGTTACAGCTGATGTAAAAGAAAATGTTGATGTGAGCATTCCAACTGAGGCAAAAGTAGATGATGCAGAAAAAGAAAATTTAGAAGTTCAAGAAGAGCATGAAAAACTTGTTGAACAAGAAAAGGAAGAAATGGAAACAGAAGAAGTAGAAGAACCAGAAAAGCAAGAAATCAATGCTGAAAAAGTTGAAGAAGATGAGAAACATAAAGAAACAAAAAATCGAATTGAGATGGAAGAAGTTCCTATAATTTGCAAAACGATTGATAGTGATCCTTCTCCAGAAATTCCCGTACTTGCTGAAGAAATTTCATCTGAAGCAGAAAATGTAACAATAGAGCCAGTAACACTTCCATCTCAAGTGTCAGAAGAAAAAGTTGAATCTTTACATAAAACTTCAGAGGAAATCTCGATAGTAGAAGATCCAGAAAAAACATCACAAGAAGAACATAAAGAAAAAGAAACTTTTACTCCAATGGACCTTAGTAAGGCAGATATAGAGACAGATGAAGAAAATGCTCCAGAAGTAACTGAAGAAACAAAACCAGAAGTTATTGCTGTGGAAGAAGCAAAGTTACAAGGAGAACCAGTAAAAGAAGTTGCAAATCAAGAAGAACCGGAAGATGTAGAAATGGAAATAACACCACCATTGGAAACTTCTATAATTGAACCCAAGTTTCCTGTTGAAGAGATTCCTGCAAGTCCCCCACAAATACAAGCAGAAACTGATCCTAAAATTGCTTTGAAACCAGATTTACCTGAACCTGAAACTCCTCTTGTAATAGAACCTGAAACACCTATAGTAGTAGAACCTGAATCCTTGGAGATGGAAATAGATGAAGAACTCACACCAGAAATCAAAGAACATTCAGAAAGTAAGATAGAAACAGAACCAATTGACAACTTAGCCCCCAAAGAAACGGAACCAGAATACATTGATCAGGAAGCAGAACTTGTCAGGGCCGCATTTGAAGCTTCTTCAGTTGCAAATGAAGGCAACAAAGTTGAAGATGATGTGGACCAAGGACACTTTATCAGCGATGAAGATGTCATACGCGCTGCAATGGATTGTACGCGAAATGATGAAGAGGATTTGATCAAGGCAGCCCAAGAGTGTCAAGAACGCGAATTGCAGGACGAATCTGACGATGAACCTGAAGAAGTTGTAGAAAGGTCGATTATTATTCGAAAAGAAGAACAGGAGGAAGAGCCAATTCCTGCAATTGCTGTGGTAGAAGAACCAGAAACTTCAGATGACTTTGGAATAACTAGTGTTGAACCCGAGGTTGAATCTTGTGTCAATGATGAAAAAGGTCCACCGGAAAATCTGGAAGTTATTTTGCCACAAAACATTAACATTGTTCAAGACTATCAAAAGCCGTTGAATATTGTTGTTGAAAGTGTGGTCAAAGAAGCGGAATCGACAATGAACGACGACTTCGAACATGAAAACAAGAGCAAAGAGTCCAGTGATGAAGACAAACCTGAAGAGTACAGCTCGAAGATATCCCAGAATCAAGAACTGAAGTTAACTATAAGAAAAACTAAGGCTGAGGAGTCTTCAATACTGAAAATCTATGATCCCAAGGAACCTGATCCAATGGTTGAGATCTCTCCGTCTGAATCTGAGACTGACCCGGAAACTGAGAGTCCGCTTCCAAAACTTGTGATCAAACAATCGCAGCTAAGTCCTCAGATGATATCACCACTTAAAATAACCTTCAAGTCCATGCCAATGGTCAAACCTGACGAGCCCCAGAAATCCAGTCCCAAACTCATCATCAAACCTATTGTTAAACCTGATGAAGAACTACATCACAGTCCCAAGATTACAATTAAACCAATCCCAAAGCCGGAAGAGCTTGAACGCTGCAATAGTCCGAAAATCACAATCAAACCCATAATAAAACCTAGTGAGTCCTGCATAAGTCCGAAAATCAAAATCAAACCTATACCTAAACCTGAAGAGGAACCGGAAGAACCGGAACGCATTGTCTTGAAAATTAGCAAAAGGGAGAGAGAACGAGAACGTACTCCTAAACCGGAAGAGACGGAAAAACTTGGGAAGATCAAATTGAAGTTTTCTATGGACGGGGGCCATGCACATATTGTCAGTGAAGAAGATGAAGAGCTTGATGACTCTAAACGTATCAAACTCGACCTTAGTCTAAGCGAATCGACAACTTCGCAAAACTCGTCGATGGAAATTGACACCAGACCGGAAATTGTGACTGTGGCACCATTACCGACACCGAAACGTAGGGGCAGACCCAGGAAGGTGCCCCTGGAGGTGCGCCTCGAAATTGAAGAACCGATAGTTCTTGAGCAGACTATTGCTGTACCAGAGCGACCGGAACGCGTCTCGACAAGACCCAAGAGGAGTTGCCGGGGACCTTCAGTGCGGGATACATTGGGTCTCAAGATACGTAAACCGCGGGAACGGGGCAGAGCGCGTGGTCGTGGGCGCGGCGGTAGAGGCCGGGGCAGAGGCAGCAAAGCGCTGGAAGACCTAGACCTTGAGGTATGTTGATGTGCTTGTTAGTATTGGAGTTTGTAATTAAGTCACTCATTCCAGTTGCACGATTAACTCAGCTTCCGCGCTTGGTTTCGTTCAGAATTTCGTTTTGTTCGCGGTCCATCCATACTAGAAATAAGATATAAGCTTTAATTTGTTTTCTCATTAAAATTGTTTCTAAAGTTAGTCAATTGAAAATGTACAGATTTATTATATTTAGAATTTCGAATAAGCTTCACCTCTCTGCTTTCAAGCTCGCGTTTATTTATAGATGCGTGCGTTTTGTAGTTGCAGAATTAGATTTTGAGTTTGATTTGTTTGACTCTTGAAACTTCTTGAACATTTCACAAAAATACAAAAAACTCATCAAAAACTAGAACATCATGTGATATTCATTCTAAGCAGCATTCAGAGAGGTGTTATGTGTTTTGACTATTGACAATAAAATTAAACTTTAAATTAATGCGTCTGCAAATCATTAATTTCACTAATAAATAAATGCAGAATGAAAAACTCGTCGAATCGAAATTGAAACTGATCAAAGAAGCTGCCATCACCGCGCAAGTAAACGCATCGTTTGAACAACATTACCAGGATCTTGACATGACACTGGAACCCGAGGACTTAAAAATAGAGCAACCAGTCGGCAAACTTCAGTTATCTTCCTATGATGATGTCATGTACGAAGAGGACACGCGAATGAGTTCCGATAGTCGCGCTCAAACACCAGCTAAACAGGTTTATTCACCGAAAATCACAATTTCAAACCAACTGCTGTGTTAACATTTGAAAACATTATAGATGATCACACCCAACTTATTCAACCCGCCGGATATGATCAAGGAAGAATCTCAGAGTTCCGTGCAAAGCACGGCGACCACAGAAAGCCTCAAACTCAAGAAAACCAAGATGGAAATCGAGCCTGAAGGCGCTGTTATTTCAGCGGATCAACTAGCCGAGTATTATTGGGGCGGCGGAGGTCCTTACATGCTCCAGGAACAAGTTGCCCAATACTTGGGGATCAATTCGTTTAAACGCAAATATCGCGGAATTCCACGGAGACAAGTCGATATGCAGGAACGCGACTTCATTCGTGAAAGTGGACTGGCTAGTGAACACATGTGTGACTTAGGCCTCACTGCTGTTAACTCCGCGGATATTCTTGATCTCATGTATTCGGACTTTCAACCCAAGTATGAAGAATATTGCAAACATCAACGTGACAGGCAGACTAAAGATATCGCCAATAAACAAAAGGCGTTGAGTTTGGCAGCTAGTCAGGAAAAAAACAAGATTGACATTATGCAGCAGGCAGTCGAATCAGCAGCGCAATGGAATGCTGGGTTTAATAAAACGCGGCGCGAGGAACGCAAAGCTTGCATGGACCTGCAAACCTTTACAATTAATTTTCCAAAAGGGAAAACGCGACAAGTTAATCGACCTAAAGTTGGGGATTATCCTATAGCCCTAGTTCCAGGACAATATACAGATTATTACAAGGTAAATTTCAAATACTTGAAGTTTTTTTCGATAATAATTGAATTATTTTAGGATTTTACACCTACCGAGCTTAATAATTTGCCGATGAATACGATGCTTTATCGGCCGATCAACATTCCTACCGAAGAAGACAGTCAATCAGATGCTTCCGGCTCAGAAAGTGATAGCACTTCTTCAGGGACGGACTCTTCCGATTCGGATTCTTCTGATGACAATTGCAATATTTGCAGTCCTAGTGGTACACCTACTCCTGCTATTACTTCTAATAGCAGCAAAAAACTATCCATATGAAAATTACTTAAGAAGTCTAAAAGTATTGTAAAGGATTTGTAGCATCATAATCTCTTTTAGAAATACTTCCTGTCTTGTACAAACAAAAATATCTTAAATTTAAATAAAGTGTTAGAATTAGTTTGTTTTTATACATCAAACTTATAGTGGAAGAATAAAACGCATAGCTATTTTGAAATTTTTAATTGAAAATTAAATTTAACTTATGCAACTCCAATGGCGACAATTGGAGCATCCGGTTTCACCGGCTTGATGTCACTTGACGGATGAGACGGTAAGATCTCTTCCTTTGGTTCGACAACAGAGACATTGTCAGGAAGTGGCTTCTTGGGGCCAATCTTGCCATTCGGGTCCCACGGCAACATGATCTTGACTTTGATACCAAGCACACCTTGTCTGAGCAAGACGTGACGGGTAGCGGTATCGACGTAGTCGTTGCAAGGATCACCAGAGTGGATCATCAAACCGTCGACGAACTTCATGCTCTTCGCTCTCTGGCCACGGAGTTTGCCCGAAACGACAACTTCGCAACCTGCAACAAACAAATTAAAGTTATTAAAATTTTAAAAAGGTTGAAAAAAAAAACAGGAAACAAACCTATAATTAAAATTAACTAATAATTAATGTAATGTAACTAAATTAAGTGTGGTTTGCTTAAAGGTTCTTGTTGTTGTTCAACTTTGTTTTGCATGCATCAGACAATGGGTTGTTGTCTAAATAATTCGAAAGCGCAGGGACTTTTTCGAGAATTTTGTCCGGTACACACGAAAGTTTGTTATGACTTAATTTAATCCAGTCAACACTCCGAACCGGGTTTAATAAGTTTTCGTCAATGTTGGCAAGGCGATTCCGCGTCAAGAAGAGCCAACCAAGTACTTCAAGTCCTTCCAACGCATTCGGACTTATTCGTTCGATTTCATTATCATCGAAATAGATATTCGTGGTGACATTGCGTCCGCTAACAACATGCAGGCCACTAATATGTTTAAAAGCATAACTGGGAATCTCCCTCAACGCATTTTCCTTGAAGCTCAATGTCGTGATCTGCGGACTATTATAAAACCATTCAATATTCCACTGGGCGATCTTATTATGGTCCAAATTAATCACAGCTAATTTTGGCATGTCATTAAAAGCGTTGCTTTCGATACTCGCAATGCTGTTATTCGTCAAGTGCAACTCGGAAATTTGCAGGTGGTTAAAGACGCCTCCTTTGATCACTTGCAGGCGGTTATCTCGCAGACGCAACAAGCGTAATTTTGGTAGATTATCGAAAGCGCCCAAATGGATGTCCTGCAATTCATTACTGTCCAGGATCACGTCCACCAAATTCGGCAAGTTGCGTATTGCGTCCTTGTATAGGACTGGCACACTTTGGTTGATGATCTGCACGTATGACGCTTTTTCCAAGACGCCGTCGGGTTCGAGACATCCGGTGATGAAGTCGATGCCGCGGACGCCCACAACCGTTATCGACGCATTGTGAAATGAAGGTTGCTCACAACCCAAGGCGAATGTGATTAAGGTTGTGAAAAATGTGAGAATTTTTAAGCTGCGGAATTGTGACATCTTCGCGTGGTGGTTTACAACTGACTAACTCATGAAACGTGAAATCATTCCTATTTTTAAATGAGAACATTGACTGATAGGTCACTCTGATAACCTCAGGAATCTCGAACATTGAGCGCTCCTTTTGTGTCAAGTGCGCACATCACACTATTACTTGGACTATTACAGAAATACAAAGTGATAATATTTATTAGTAAACAAATTTGATTTTTAATTTTTAAATTTCGCGCCAAAACTTTCTTTATAAA
>JARJDT010008812.1:0-12711 GCA_030264655.1 Leptusa sp. GC000079
GCAAATATGTATAAGTAATCGGGTAGGACGTTCGAGGATATGCGTGTGGGTATTGCCCAGCGGAGTGTGTAATTAAATAAACGAAATTTCTATATGCCACCCCTGCAGCACATAACCGGAGACTCGTCGAGCATAAAAGCTTCTCTGTTCGGCGTTCGTAACGTTCGTTCGTTCACTGAGTGCTTGCAAGAAGTTTACTGTTCCCTGTTCAGTGTTCCTGGTTGCCTACTATGTGTATGCATGTACACTGTGGAGACGGGACTCCATTACGATAGCATATCGTAGCGCATAGCTTAGCTCGGGCATAATGTCGTGAAGGGAGATTGCGTCCGTCCTTGCGTGTCCTAAGGATAATTTATCCTCTCGCGTGATACAGTCACAATCGCGACATTGGCGGAGATAATGCTGAGACCACCCTACCTTATCTTCAGCTAGACTACCATTATATGAACTCACTCAACTTCCGCATAAAGTCTGGAGGGCATGATGACGAAAGTTCCTAATATCGAAAAGCGAATTGTTGTTATCAACGTGGCTGTTGCTAGCCAGCCTGATGCGTAATGTACTTTTTCTTTTAATTAAATTCTATTTTTACCCTCTTCAAACTCCAACGGACCACGATATTAACACACTTTGTCACTGAAAGGCGCAAAAATGAAAGGGCAGCGCGTGAAATGGAATTGCTCGAAAAGGAAATGCGTTTTTTGCGTTGACACTTTCCACTGGCTAATTAATCAAACTTTGCTGTAATTTACGTGCGTGTAACAATGGATGGAAATGTCCCTTTATTCTCACTCCCGTCCCTACTTTGGGGCCTCTGTTGCAAATGTGCGGCATAAAAGTTGGTTTTATCGAGATTATGCTCCATATATGTTTGCATGATGCTAATTCAATGAAGTGCATTCATTTGTATGTACACTAAGCGCGGTCATTGTTAGTTATGGTGAGCGATTTCCAGTAATGCGTTATGTTTACGTTTTGTTTGTTCATGCTGGGGGTGCGTGGTTCGTGCTGCAGAAAGCTTGCATTATTTGCGATTTATTTGGATTTAGAGTGGAGTGGATTTATGTAAAAAGTAGGCAGCTATAACGTCGGGGACAATTTATTCATTGGTAAACTGTCGACTGTTATTACTACGCGTATATGCGAATAGTACGCATGTAACATCGAAAGTACGCATATATTTAGAGGGGTAGGCATCGAAATTTTGCCTTTTTTGGGGGTGCGAGAATTTAATGAGCTTTTGATTACGCGCGCATCGCGAAAGTTGATGTTGAAGTTTCCAGTTTTGGGGCGAAAGTAAACTATCACAGGCGCCTAAAAGGAATTTGTTTATTTAAATGTCTTTGGGGGAGTCTGGAAAAAAGTCGTAAATTTGATTTACGACGAGGAATTTTGCCACATGAATTCGTCATTTTTTTTCATCCTCAAAAGATCCATTTGTGCTCGAATTACTTTGCATAATGAAAACAAGTTGACAAAGAATTTTCTAAGCTTTCCCATTTCAAGCAAATCTTTTCACATGTGATCTGCCATTACTATATAAGGGTGTAAAAATGGTCGCCTTTTTATAATAAAACTAATTTTTCGGGTGTTTGTCATAGAGGACACATTTGTAAAGACATACGCGCACACCTGGTGCTCAGTGCATCATAATAAAAGCCATAAACGTCTTAAAATTAAAAAGCATTCGTGTGTAAAATTGTTTCATCGCTTCACTATACACTCGATCTGTAATAATACCTAATATATAAATCCAAGATTGCAGCTGCTTCTTGTATTTATACATTTAGGGACTAATTGTGGAGATGTGCAGACACAAAACCCATCAAACTACCGTGAAACGAATGATTTAATGTAGTAGCGTCAGGAATGAAGAAAGCAAAAACTAATCTCTGACTTTTGACATGATCCATGACATCAAATTCATCATTCATTCCTGATGCATACAACTAGGAACTGGCATGAGGGCTGTAGGATGACTCCAAGTTATTTAAACGAAAATCAAATCAACTGCAATGACCATGATTCGAGAAAAGAACAAAACCGCTACGACTGTGAAAACAATGTGGGTATTATTAAGTTGAAATTAAATTAGAGACACACAACAATTCCAAAGGCTTTATTAAGACCGATGGATTCTGATTTACGGCCGCACGTTCCCGTCATTCCACAAGCAAGTTCTTCTATTAGTTTGCTCGAGTCGCATTTGTTTAACCGGAGAAGTTGCAAGTCTCGGACGTGCATCACAGACAAAGAAGCTTGGTTTAAAGGGAAGGAGATAACGGTTCATGCAGTCATAGGACACAAACTCCATGACTATATGCTATGAAAGAAAGACACTTGCATATAGAGTTTAATTTCTGTCACCGCGTGCTTGAATTCACGGACGAATGCGAAACTATGGCAACGGACTTCTTGCGGAAAACCAACTGTATAACAGTAAAAGTATCTTCACGGTTCTGATTTGGTACGGTCCTGATTTCCAAGATGAGAAGTGAGCGTATGCTATGGTAATGTAGTTATAAGCGGATTGCCTAATTGAAATTACATGTTCACGTTACGAATTATGGACAGATTAAGCTGATTACAATAAGATTTTTCGTTCGTTCAAACTCTTTAATTGGATTGCAGCGACAATTCGTCGACGTCGAAATCCTCAAACCAAACATCCATTGAAACGAGCGTGGGTTTTAATCTTATGAGAGTCGAAAGTGAGTTTTTCTAATCCAGTGGCGCACACGTTATCGAAAAAGTCACTTTAGAGCTTTAAAACATTGAACTGAGCGCACCCGAGAAGATGAAATCGGACTGAAACCATAGGATAGCAAATGAGTAATGAAGAAAGTTAGAGTAATCTAAATCTAAAGTCAATGTTCTTTATAGTTGTTCGATTCCTCAATAATCTCAACGATCAAACAACATCGTGAGCTTGATTTTTCTTCATTGCGTTTTCTATGTTGCATTTGGGCATTTGCAATTCGCCGTTCGTAAATTAAATAAAAGTGAAATTACATACATACAGTACGTGGAATGATTATGGACAGGTAGTGTTTAGTTATTTTATAACCCAGGTAATGATAGGCTAAGCCCGTAGCGCGCAATATTCGTTGCTGCACTTAGCCGTAATAATCGCATGTATGCGCGCGCGAAGAATTATGTTTTGATGCGGTTGGAAAATGTCTATCTCTAAACTGCATGCTGAATGTTGAATGTGGCTGGTATAGAAATTAAGCAGCGTGCAAAAGTAAAAATCGCGCTATGCACACTTTAATGACACGACCGTAAATCACATTCGGAAATTGGTGGATTTGCTAGTTCGCGTTCACGTGCGAAATTACAACGCGCGTCAGCCTTGATGGGAAAAAGTGACAAAAACGAAGAAATATTTACCCATAGCGCAAGAAACCTAATGTACATTTAACATGGTGCGCGTTGGGCGTTCGCAAAAAACGAAACGATAATGGGCTCGTTCTGCGCTCATCGTCGTTGTCGGTGAAAACGTAAAGTGTTTCTTTAGGATTCACGGTGAGACAGACAACAATGCGTTATCGTCTTCTTGTGTCGTCGAAGACGTCCGCATAAAAGCTCGCGCAAAGAACCCACCAGAATAGCCAGGCATTCATGATGATGTATAAGTGCAAACCTTTCATTTTGATCTCCGTTGGCTGGGCCCGTTCGAGGGTTTTTGCCAACTCTCTTGGGCCCCGAATCGTCATCGACATTGTCCGCGCGGCGAATCGAGCGCGCTTAGGTAAATACCATCTACATACCATGCCTCGATACATAATAATGAGCGCGCTTTTGTAATCGTTGCTTCGATAAACTATAAACGAGCATCTTTGTGTGTCCGTAGGGACTTTCTACATTGTTGTTATTGTTTGTTTGTTGGGTGGGCAGGCTGATATAACTGACAAAATGTACACAAGAGAAGACCCTTAATGAACCGCAATTTATTTATATAACCAATTCGCATCAATAAACTCTTTCTCTTCCGACCACAATGCCAAGTTAGTTACAGTTGATTTTCCGCCAGTTTAAAGCCACTTCATATTTAATATTAAGTTTGACTTGCTTCGCAACTATAACTAAGCCTTCTTTGTATTGTTACAGTGCTGGGAGAACTGCGAACTCCTCCAGTCGAACTTCCAAGTCTGGGGTGCCATGTGCGAGGAGAAAGAAATATGTGTAAGTATTGTTTGCATAATTCGCAAGGAAGTGCCTGGGAGGACGAGATTAATGGCTTTAATTTAATATTGTCTACGATATTGTAATGCTCACTACCCGCGACTGCTTGCCTTGGCACGGATGCTACTTGCTTGCCTAGCAGTATAGTTAATAGTGCGCAATCTAAGGCCGTCCAAATGCTGCGGATCTCAAATTAATGCAATTGCCATTGCGCAATTGCATCAGCGAATTTTACCATTTAGACGTTTTGGATAGCCCTGTCGCGGTGCTGAATAGATCGTTCTCCTTTTACTAGACTTGCGTTTATTAACTCCAATTCAACGTTCCATTAAACAAAGAGGCGCGCGCGTATCGCGGAGTCGACAACCGACAACAGCTAAAAGTCGAGCATCAGCGTCGACGAAGTCAAGATAATAAAAGTTGGAAATAGGCCGATTAACAATCGTGTGCTCGCTGCTAGGAATCTCTTCGGAGAATTTGAATGGAAATGAAATTAAAATCGCCTCGTTTCAACTGATGCTAGTCAAGTCAGCGCTCATTTCTCGTATCTATTCAAATAGTGTTTGCTGGCGAAGTTGGAGCAGTCATTAAATGAGATCTGTAGACTTTAAGATCATCAAGATCAGTCATAGTTTTTGCTTATTGTTTGCGCTGTTTCCGTCTCCTTGTTTTCGCGTCCCGTTATCTGCGAGCTATTAAATTCTTCATTTCAGATTTATTTTCTTCAATGCTCAAATCAAGCGAATTAAGAAAACGCCATAAAAACGTCACACACGAAATTTATGTCGCAGCGTGTCGTGCACGTTGTAAAGTTTGTTGAGTCTGCACAATTTTCTGCTTATTTCGCCGAAAAGCGCCAAGGTTTTTAATCAAACTGAGTGACATTGCTAGGACCTACCGAAAGACATGAAGCACGAAGTCGTTTAAAGTTTTCGAACGAAGGAAAATGCTACGAAGATATTACCAGTAGACTAGATCTAGTGTAGAATATTTGAACGGCCAAGGTTTATTTTATTAAGCGCGAATTTCGTTTTGTGTTTGCAGTTTCCCGGCTGTCAGGAAGCTTGTCGGTTCCACGCGGAAGCATCAACCCGCGCACAACAGACGCAACCAGTCATACACACGAAAGGCGAGGGAGTGATAAGGGTGAACGGTGCACTGGCGAAATGGCCACGGCCCACTTCCGTCTCCCTGACGACACCTCTCGTCTACGTGGTGATGCGGAAGAGCGCCAGCGGTCCATGGCGACAAATTATTCAAACCCTTGATTTGACCACCCGAGTGCCAATCAATTCCGAAGGTGCGATGCTCCGTGTGCTCGTCGTCGACCCACAAGGACTTGTGACTATCTACAGCCCGGACGAGATTAGCATTCGTGAGAATAAGAAGCGCAAGAAGAGCATCAACACCGAGATCAAAGCCACAACATCCAAGAGTGTTACCAACGATGCGGACGCGCCGTGGACGGTGCGCGAAGTGTCCCTCATTCATCAAAAAGTGCTCGTCATCGGCGAAATCGCCTGGGAACCCAAGACGACGCGTGGTGTCTACTTGGTGACCTGGGAGGTCGACGGCGGCGGCTTGAAGGGCAATCTCTTCACCGACTCCACTTGCGTCACTCTCTCACTCTGGCCCGACACTGTCTATCACATTCAAGTGGAGTTGGTGTCGCGCACGCCGGGCGTCGAAAATCTCAAATCCGAAATGATGGATTTGGATACTGGCAGGGCACAGAAAGTGTCAACGGAAAGCCAAGAAGATTTAAATATCATACCAGGCGAGAATCGCGAAGATGTCGACTTCAACTCGCCTCTTTTGTCGGTGTTAGTCAGTGCTGTGAAAGGCGAAAGCACGCGACACAAATGGCATAATGCCGAGATTATCATGGGCACTTGCACCGCGATTCTGCTCTTTTCCATCTTACTCGCCCTCATTTTCTGGAGGTGTAGACATTCGGGCATTGATGCCATCGACAACATGATTGTTGGTTCGTCGTCGATACGTCGCCACAAGTTAGTGGAGGACTTCACCGGATACTCGGGTAAATATTAATGCGTTATTTTTATCTTTTTTTTTATTAATGATGGATGGCACGCACGCCATCATGCATGTCATTCATACACGCATGTTATTAACCACGACAATAAGGAGAGTTCACGCGACGAGAGTTTTTCCCCTAGTTTTGCTATTTGAAAACGAACACTTGCATAGTAGAAGAAGTATAAGTCTTGTGGTGCATTAAAAATGTTTTGAAGCTAAGTAACTAACATCTGAACCATTTCTAACGGATCTTAACGTGATCTAGAACTTCCGCGCCCGTTCGTTTATGTCTTCTTGTATGCGCGACGTGCACGCGACGATTTTCACAATAAAAGACTGAAATGTAGTTACACCATTATACAAAGTGTTTCTTTTTTTAAATATTTATGTTTTTGGTGGGTTTGCAGGATTTCAACCGATTATTACTGTCGTCGGTACTGTCAATGAGCGAACGCCGGAAACATCTCCTTCCCCGGCGCCTTCACCGCAGCAAGCGTCGTCAACACAAACGGTTCCAACACCTGACGTCGCCTTCTATGGCCTGCACCATCCGCAGACGTGCACGTCGTCAACGTCAACTACAACGCATGGCGACAAGCACACGCGAAACGTTCAGGTGTGACGGCATAGCTGCGACTGCATAAAACTATCATCGCCAGCGAATATTGTCGTCGTCGCTGCTTCCGCCACCGCCATCATGCCATCAACACCAGCCAACAGAACGAGCGAGCAGTGTATACACGCATACACGTAAATAAAAGTTCCTAAGTTATATTAATGTAATAAATATCAAGAATAAACAAAAACGAAGTGTTATATTTAAATTTATAAAAGTTATATTTAAATTTTAAATTATAAATACGCCAAGAAATGACTTTTAAAATGCGTCAAGTGAAGTGAATGCGCTTTGGTGTTCTGGTTTGGTTTGTTTTATTTTTGATTCGTTGAAATAAAATAACGTGGCCATGCGAGTCGAAGGCGATCGGGAAAAAACTATAAACAACTTACGAAGGAAGACACGACGATGGCGACGACGAAGATGCTGCTAGAGACAACTCTTTGCTGTGTTTGTATATGTGTAAAAAACTAGTCTAATCAAATTGAAAACTTCAACCTTAAACGCAAAACTTAACGAACTCGAAGTTGAAATTTAAGTTTTTCTTTATAAATAAAAAATAACTAAATAATAGAAGAGAAGAAGAGTTTTACAATTCATCCGCTGCCAAGTATGATCAACTTTACAAATGCAATGAAACAACTTGCGCGCGCGCGCTTTTCGAGTGTACATACAAAGAAGGAAAAGGACGAGATAAAGCGCTAACTAACGAGAAGAACAGAAGAAGATAGTTACATGTAATATAAAATATTCTATTTAATTAATACGAGAGTACTATGCAAATTATACAAATTTAAATTTAAATTGAATTTGAGAATCGAGAAAGAGTATGACGACTACTAAGACTAACTATATAAAGAAATAAATCTATCCCTTTTCGTTATACCTTTACCTTTACATAAATTATGACGAGAATATGAATATTAAACGAGAGACGACGGTGCACGTGATGTCGACTTGTTTTACAAATTGACAAAACGAAGATTAATTAACTATACGTAAACAAACATTGAGAAACTAAATAATACCTTCTTTAAAAATAAATTATTGAAACGAGAAGAAAGAAGTGTATGTTGTACATATAGTTAGATGAAGAATTCACATTTGAAACGCGCAAGTACTCAAGAGCTGAACAAAGACAGGCGGCGAAAAAACAAACGTTTTCTCTCGCATTCGATTCGATTCATTGGTATTCCCGTTCGACGATATACTTGTCAATATTCGGACCGTAGATTGAAGTAGTCTGATTAATGTTTATATTAGTTAGCTTCAATATTTCAAAATGTGCTCTCAACGACCCTTCTTTTTACTCCACTATACAAGGCTAAAATGCCAGCATACCAAGTGTTCAATCAAAGGTCACAATAATTCCAAACACATTAATTGATTTTTCTTGTTTGCTCGAATTGATTTTCTTTTAATGACATTTCAACTTATTGAACACTTGGTATATGACGAGAGTAAATGGCGGTGCACACGAGCACGAAACTCGTTTCTGTTACATTTATTTACTACACGAACGCGAAGAAGTTTAGCTGTAACGAAGCCTACACTCATGTATTCAAACATTTCAAACGAACGATCACAAATTATTAATCTGATAACCTTGCGCGCTTGCGAGCTTACACGATTTTTAAATTCACACACGTTTACAAATATGTATAGAATTTTTACTTGTATATTAAAACTGCAGAGCTTTTTGCAATAATTAACTAATCAAAATTTTGAAAAATTCTGCAAAACAAACAAGTAAATTATTTTTTTGTGATTTATTTGTTAATTTATATTTATTGTATTTTATTGTTAAGACTTTATATTTATATAAAAATGAACAAACGACTGATTTATTTATTTAGACTTTCGTGTGTGCCGCCCTGCAACTTTTAAAATTGAATTTTTGTTTGAGCTTTTTTCTTTGATTGTAAATATTTACTTGTATTATATTCTCAATCTCTCTATTAATATCATATAAGTTATTTTTCTATTAAACATGGTCTTAGTCACCTCCATGGCTAAATGTAAATAATAATATATAATTATTATTCGTGAAGAAGTGTTTTATTTTTTGCAGAGATTTTATTATGTGTCGTTGGCACTTAATATATGACCCTTTTTTCTCCTCGAATTTTTTCAATTTTACTATTTTCTCTATGCGCTGGCCTTATTCCATTATAATTTATGATCATGTATCGTTCAAACAGACGACGCACACTCAGAAGGTTGCAAATCCGCGAGTAGCGCTTTAAACCTTAGAGAAACCTAGAACGTAACACCTTGTATAAAACTTCACCCAGATCTTTAGCGCAGTTCCAACAAAAGACAAGCAAGGAGCAAGGAAAGCAACTCAACGAAGATTAAGCCCCGAGCCCGGATTGAATTCGACGAAGGCATCAACTTTATTAATTGGTGTTGTTGTCCGCTGAGATGAAATGCGTCTTGGCAAACTGTCGACTCCTCGTTGTCGCCGCTTGCTTTCAACGCCACGATGTCGCTGTCTTAGCTCCTAAGCTTCACTATCAGTATTTCTCCATAGGCGAAGGCGTCAGATGAACTTTACTAGGAGAGCAACTGCGATGGCAAGACGCAGTCTAGGGTTTAAGAACAGCAGGTCTAATGGTAATAGCGTAGGTTGATGTTTGCAAGTGTCGCAGTGCTTGGTTTCGGCACGTATGTGCTATTACTATTCCAAGAGATCAAGTTACTACTAGTAAACTACGAGGACCTTTCATTGGCCATAGTGCTCATTGTATCCATTCTTGAGATACGTGAGGACTTTGCAATAAATGAACTAGACAACTATACAGAATCATCTCATCTACAACTCTACAAGTATTAATGACATAGTTGTAGTAGTGTGGGTCAAATTGTCTATTTATCTGTGTGTAGCATGTGTCTCGTCCCTGGTCGATGCTTGGGTCCCTGGCATCTATCCCATCTGGCGTTCTTGGCCCTAATCCCATGAGATGAATCCTAATCCCCATCTTTGACCGTGACGTCATCGCCATATATACAAGCAAAACCGATAGTGCTCTCAGGAGGCGCATAACTCTAGGTAGTCCCGGCATTAATGGATTCCGTCGCAAAACCAAGGCAGCATCAGGCCAGGATGCCAGGAAATAAGGCAACATAAGGTTTGCAAGTTTCCTACTCTTCTAGTCATAATATAGCAGTCTATGAGTTTATCCACCGAGTGTTTTCTACACCAAATTTTCATAATCTCTTCGTGCAATTTTCGGAATTTTGTGGTATCAAAATTGGGAACACTTTGTAGCAAGGATAACGAATGCTCGTATGACGCCTGGTAAGTGCCTAAAAGTGTATAAGTAGTCGTTCGTAGTATAAATCGAGAAGGGAAGTCGTCGCAAAAACCGATACCACGTACTACGGCGTTGGCGGGGGTGGTAAGGGGTGCGGTTGGGAAAAAGGCCATAGATCAAAACATAATGGTGTGATAAAACGGGCGAGTATCTCATTACAAGGAGATAAGCAGATAAATAAAACATGCAAGAAGTTGCATGCGCTTTCTCGTTACTAGAAACTGCTTGCTAGAAATTCCTGGATGAGATCATGAAAATGAAAACTAGAGGGACCGAACCTCCCTGCACCCTGCATGCTTCAAGTTCCTGATACTGATACTTCCCAACTACGCAACTGATAGTATGACACTTAGCACCTACGCAGAATAGATACGAGCTACTTTTTTCAAGGAAGGGGCCACAAACTTTTGGATGTTTTATGAAGCTTTATGTTTGTCTGGATCAGTATCAAGGTTACGTGCGTGTTGCATTATTAACGCACTCGCACTCTGATACATTGTAGCCGAGGTCTATGTAGTGGAAGATCTAATCTTGCTTATTACGCCGCATAAAATATGGACCGATCCTCGATGCCGATGCGGAAATGACCGGCGAGCACGGAACAAGGTGTATAACTCAATCGCGTCGGCCCACGGCTCCGACAAACAGATTAGATCGCGTTTGGGACCACGTTGTTGCTGTTGTAAATACAACAAGCCTACAAGAACTACTCATGATTCCTTTGAATTATTAGCTGCACACTTAGCTCGCGTTACTTTGTTCTATCTTAGGCTTAATTAAGCAATTTATTATTCCGGAAAATTTTCTAAGATTTTTGCGAATGTTTTCTTTCAAGTTTCAAGTATGAGCGGAAAACGATAGGGGCAAACAAAAACAATGTTATTTCATCGACTAAAACGTTTAATGTCCTGTTTTTCCTACTTCCTACTTCTTAATATAACAGAAAACAGGAACAAATACAAACAAAGATGAGTAATGACAAACATAACAAAATACAAAGAAGGACGAAATACGGAACGACGGAAATGTTGCCGGAAAACAAGAAAATTGACTTGTGTGTATAGATATAAAATTGAAATAATCTTTGTGAAGTTGAAATTAAGGAATATCAACTGTACCATTAGTCACGGAAAATGTCAATTAAAGGATTGTATTACAACTTACAACAAAGTTACACTTGTTCTAGTCATGTGAGTTCCTTGTTTGTTCGAAATTGGAAACATATTATTTTCTTCGACAATAAACAATGTCTTTTATTTATTGCATAAAGTAATCTATTAGAGAATAAAATGCATACATGTTTTGCTAAGCGGAATATAATAAATGGAAGACGATTGAAAAATGGCCCCCAAGTCGAACACAACACATGTTGATATTTGATAACAATCAGTATCTCGTTTGATCAAAAAAGCCGTGTTCTACATGCGCATAAACAACGCATGTAAAGCATTCTGTACCTTTTTGTCTGCATGTAATAGTTGATGGTAGCCTTTTACTTTCAATGTTATCGGAGAAGGTGTACACACAATGCGCGCGCTTGCTTAATGATCGCGAACGCGTTTCCCACAAGATGTCAACTCGCGTTCGTAATTCTTTCGTTCATCCCGAGTTCCTTCCTTCTTTTCTCATTTAATCTATTCCGTAACGGCGACAATCTCTTTGTTTATCTTTGCTTAATGCGGCCGCTTCGATTCTTCTCGTTTCTGTGTCCAAATCGCGTTTAATCCATATTACTCAAACAAGCGTGCCGAATGCAGCGAGGCAAAATAAAGCATTCCTCGGACGCAGCGAGATCATTCGATCGATTTCTTGCGGGCTTTCAGGCAACCACATGGTCGACGCGCATCAAAAGTCAACGAAAAATATTAATTGACGCGCGCGGCTTAATTTCAATCAATTACAACGTTTAAAAGCGTATTATTAAACAATGCATCAAACTTGTCACGGAATTAATTGGTGATAGATTGACAACGCCGATAAGACATCAGCCAACAGACGAGACGCGCAACAGCTTCTCTTACAGTCTCTTGTTGAAAGTTAGAGCGGCAAAACCCACATATGATCGCCGCGGCAGATTAAACATTGCACACGTTTATTATTTTTACACATGCAGGACGAAGAACTAGGACCTCGACAGGAACACTTGTTCCGGTTCAATGTTCATGAAAATGTATTAATTGTTTTTCGATAAATTTAATTTGAGTAAAATAGAACACTTAGTAGACAAGTTAAGAAATGGCTTTGGAGTAGGGTTTCAAAAGACTCTTCAAATTCAAGAAGTCTTGTCTTGAATTCTCGTGCAAATCAAGACAAGACTAGGAAAATATGAAAATCAATAATACAAGACAAGACATGAATAAGTTTTTCAAGAAATTTGACAAGAAATATCGAGAAATTTAAAGAAAATGAATAAAATTTGTTGTCTTGATATTTCGAGACAAGAAGTCCAATTCGAGACAAGAATTCTTGTCTCGTAATACCCTACTTTGGAGTTTTTAATTCGTTCTGTTATCAATTTAACGACAATTTTTAATCGAATCCGCTTTATAA
>JARJDT010008826.1:0-23041 GCA_030264655.1 Leptusa sp. GC000079
TTTGTAATAGTAGAAAATGTACAAGTTATACAACACACTTAACAAAACAAACCGGCAGGTTCAGATTTCGTTACCAAATTCATTTTAATTTTTGCAATTTACAACTTTGAACTTTATTTTCAAAAAGTTAAATAAACTCTATCAACATTATTTTATCTAACGCAACAAACTAAAATGGAAGGTAGGTAATTACTTAATTATCGAAACATTATCGAATTCATTCTAGACGTAGAAAAAAGATTAGACTGTTTTCTGTGAATTCCACGTGATTTTTGTCAAAACAATGAAATCAGTGGAGCCATAGACAGATCATTTGATTGCATTATATTTATTTTCGCATAAAAAAGTATTAAAAATGGTAAATGCATTATTATATTATAATTATAAAACTTACAACTTACAAGTCTTAAGTTAAATACAAGAAAAAATAATTTCCAAAAACGAAAGCGCAGTTTATTGTTTTTTCCCTCTAAAACTAAACGTACTTTTTCGTGACTTCGTGTTACTTTGACTCTGAATGTTGCTTTTGCTTTTAATTGTTTCATTTGCTTTGCCTTTATCCCCAGATCCAACATTGCTAACTCGCGGTTTCAATTTCGTCCTTAAATGTGGAACAGGCACAGGATCATTTCTATTATCACCTCCCTGGACAGTTATTTGTGTTCTTGTTTGTACAAAATCATAAACGTTATCATCCGGCAAAGGGGGAGGCATTGTTGCTTGTGCAGGTGTGTCAGATCTAACAAAGTCGTACGTTTCAAACTGTTGTTCGACTGGTGAGCGCAAATAGTCATAAATATCATCAGCAGCGTTGTTATTTTGCCCTGTTATTTCCTGCTCTTGATTGACTACGATTTCATTATTGATAGGTTGACAATTTTCTTGTTGCGTTTCTGGTTTTATTTGCAGATAATCATAATCCTCTAAGGTTGTAACTGGAGTATTTATTACTAATGTCGGTTTTTTAATTGGTACAATTGGCGGTAAAGTGGGCAAAACACGATTTTCCAACTGGTTAAGTATTGACGAATTAAACTTCTGTCCGGCTTTCCTAAAAAAACAAATTCAATTGTAAAATGCTTGTTTTCATACTTTAAAATATCGCGGGCGCACTTTAAAACTTCAGGAATCTCTTCATAAATTGGGCAATCATCCAGATCATCCTCATTAACAGAAGTATTGCGAATTTGATTAATTTCCTCATTACTTATGTCTATTATTTGTTCATCAGTTTCATCGCCATTTTTTATTCCTTCACTGCGGTCAACCCCGTCGTTGATTGCACTTATCCATTGCAATTTTTCCTTTCTTGTATCAGCAGTCATCTAAAAAATTATCTCATAAATATTTTTAAAACTTTGTCTTTGTTGAGCTTTGTAAGTTTTTACCGTAAAACTTTTATCACTCATCACAATCTCAAAAGTACTATTGCGATCGTCAGCGTCTTTCGCCTCGCACAGTTTCAAACTGTAACTTTCCAAAGCTTTGCCTCGCTTGTTGTGATAATAAAACATGAGCCATTCGTCAAAGAGCACAACGAAATAGCTTCGTTGCACGCTAATTATATGTAACATTTGCTCTTTGCGATTTAGATGACCACATTTTTGCGGTATTATCTCGCAGAGTGATTTATCTACAATACAAAAAAACGCATAATATTTGGTGACTTGGAAGTTTTAAAGTGGTGTTACTTCTGTAGGGACACTCGTTACTCATGCAGGAAACATTATCATCATCTTTTTTCAACTCTTCCTTATCATGTTCGTCTGCACTTGCGTAAACGCCATCATATTCGACTGGTTCAACTTGTCCGTCGACGTATTCATTGAGAGAGGCGTCGTTCCTTATCAATTTGTTTTTTATGCTCATGTTTAGATACCCATCGGTTGCAGTATCAATATTCAAATGATTATTCATTTGAGTCGAGCGGCGAATGAGTAAATTGGCGGCTTTTTGTGCTTCATCGTCGAGCTTCCCCTTTGTTAGTTCCTTATCCAAAAACTTGCAAATGTCTGTGAATTCAAACATATTTCTTAGAAAAAATTGCAATGCAAATATTAGCAAATTGTATATAAATAAATAAATTATCAGTAATATTATCTTGGGTTGAGTGTTGTATTATCAACGCACATCCGAGCTGTTTGGTTGAGTTAACTCACACAAACCAGAAAATTAAAGAATTTACAAATCATATTAAACATTTTTGAAATTACCGGAAAGTAAATCCCGTACGTTCTTGAAAACCATTTCCATTTTCACTTGAAATATTTTATACAATTTGCGCACGTTTGAATTCTCTGTGGTTTGAAGTTAGTTATATTACAAGTTACAACACACCCAAATACCAACTAATTCAAATTGTTAATAGTTTTCATCTCAAACGCAATAACAGCACTTAACACAATGTGAACTACAATTAGTCACGTAATAAATAATAATTCACTTCACACAATACTGCACTTGCACATTCTCCAGTGATATTTTCGGTCGTAAAACTTTTCAACTCAGGCTCCCGCAAAGAAATATGTACAATACGTGCGTGAATACACGCATACGCAAACTGAAACTGATAGCTCAAAAGCAGAAATAATTAAGCTTAAAGTGGGAGTTTGAATTTAACAACGTCCTACGTATAGCAATTAATTAAACACAAATGACTAATTTATCGTAAATTCGAGTACTTTTAAGTACTTGTCAATTTATTTTTGCACAAATACTTACGAAATCAATTAAATGATTATTAAAACAATACTACATCACATATAGCTAGGCCTGAAAGTGAAAAAAGATGGAAAATTGTAGGATCTTGTAGGTCAATTAAATGTTTTAAATTTATTTTTTCAAGAATAGAATTTATAAATTAGGTGTTTTCTTAGTCTAAAATAAAATTAATGCAAAAAATCATGTATGTACCACGAAGTTAAAAATTTGTTATCCGCATTCTCTTATTTTTGTCTTGTTTGAAAATAACAAATGAGATTTTTATAAAAAAGTTCATTGTTTAGTCATTGAGGTGATTTTGTTTGAAGTCTGAAGAGAAGGTGTAATCAAACATATCATAATAAAAACTGATGAAACAATAATGCCAATGTAAATATGGTCAGTGTAATAATTATTTTAGTTTAGCATATTATTTATATTATAAATAAAATGAATCGGATAAAACCAAAGAAAACATTTAAAAACTTCACCGAGAGTCCCGACATTTCGACTCCATTTTGGTAAACGAAAATCAATCTTAACTTAAGTAAGTTAAATTAACTATTGCATGTACATATAAGTATAAATTAGGTGATGAATAACCACACTAGGCCGAAGCAAATTACGGACATGTCTCATTCGATTTGTCAATGTTGCATGTTATGTTGGGCATGGGCATCACAATTGCATTCTTCATATGCTCAGTTAATTTACATCTACTGTAAAAATTTAAAAAACACCTATCATACGCGTTACTTTACTTTTATTTAAATGTTAAATGTTAACGGCTTGCACATACATATAAGTTGAAATATATGAGTCCGTAATTTGCCCCGCAAGGAGGAATGTAACACATGCAACAATTCAATTTCATGATGTCTGCACAAAAACACTAAAACGCCGTGATACATCCAACCTAGCCTAGGCTGGTGGACGGGGTTCCATAGTTGCTGGTTGTCAGTGATGTAAGATGATAGATATCAATCAATCAATCAATCAGTATCAGTAGTGATATGGGAAGTTGGGGTCAGAAGAAGAAGAGGGGACGAAGGTGGCGGGGTTTGTTTCGTTTGCGGTTGAAAGTGTTTCGAATCGGGCGACCGCAACGCCCAGGAACTAAAAAAACTTAGTAAATTAATTTCTCTCTCTCTCTCTCGCTCTCAATGCAATGCAATTCAATGAGCTGCATTCAACGTCCTGCACTTCCTAAGCTACGGCACTCTCACTGTTCAAATGCTTAATGCGTCCACGTCACACGTCACCGACAGATAAGTCACGGGCACTTGTTAGTTGAACTTGTTGCACACTACGCTATCGGTCCAATGGGGTTGAATGCGGGACACTTTTCGATCGATCGAACCGGGCACCGGATTGGCAATGGCATTGAAATTGATCGTGTCTTGTCAGAGTGCGTCAGAGTTCGAATTCGAATGAATTTTCATATGAATATCTGTAAAACAGAAAACAGGCATGACTACCCTGCGCCAATACAGTTGACAGAGACGAGCACGCGCCGGCGGCTGGGTGTTTGTGGGTGGAGGAAGGAGATGAGCAGACACCACCGCCCGAGGTTAGTAGAGTTAGGAAGGAGAAGAGGCGTCCACCAGCCAGAGAGGCCAGGGAGGGAGTTATTGCATGAAATACTCAGGATGGTCCGAGTCTTTCTCAAACCTCTTGGCCTCCTCTTGCATGCTCTCTTTTATTTTCAAAATAGCAGCCGATTCCGTTTGGTCCTGCAAGGAAAGCGACCTTTAGTGGTTAGGTGTCAGTCTACAGAAGCACAAGCACCGGCCACCAAAAATCTACTCACGTTTTCGCCGGGTCCACCGAACCCGCCCAAGTTGTAGTCGCCCATGCCGCTGCCGCTGTCCTCGCGCGGCGTCCCCGGCCCGCCGTTCGCGGGCGAGTTCTTCATGCCATCCATGCCGTCGCCGTTCAACACGGGGCCCATCGAGTTGGGCCCCATCGGGCCCATGGGGCCGCCCTCCGGCCCGCCGCCCATTGGAAACTCGCCGCTCATGTTGCCGCCCACGGCGGGCTTCATCATTGTGTACATGTTTTCGCCGCCAGAGTTGGATGAATCTTGTGGGCTGGGCATTATCGGCGTGCCGGGACCTGGTGGACCTGTAGATCCCGGCGGTCCGCCGTAATTGCCCGGCGATGATGAGGAATAATTCATTGGCTGTACAAAGACATATGTAAAATTAACACATTAAAACAACTTCACAAAAATTGCAATTAACTACCGTTGATGCGTTTGGTTGCCATTGTGGACGTCCCCCAGGCCCTGTCATAGACATGGGTGGCATAGGTCCGCCGGGTCCAAGACTGCTATTCGGCGGCGGTCCTCTTAGGCCTGGACCATATGAGCCGGGTCCAATGGGGCCCATGCCGGGCCCTCGGGGCGGGTTCATGCGTGGATTCATCGGGTTCATACCAGGGGGTCCTGTTTGCAAAGACAAGTCTTAATCACCCACATACGAACGCAAAAACATTTTGATTTTGATTTTTGATCATGTGTAAAACACAAACGACACCAGCATGCTTGCGCAAGTTGTTTTGTTCAAAAAGCAAAGCAAACTGTATTAGATATGAATTGGATATGAATCTAGAAGCTAATGCGGAAAAGACGGGTCGGAATGTCCTAATCAACAATGAAATTGCTAGTTGCATTGGAACTCGGTTGGTGATACAGTAGATGAAACCAAGAAATGCGGTTGTTTGAAATGTGGTTGATGATGTTGTTATTAGTCAGTTGTAAAAGGTGTGAATATGCATGGAGTACAGTAGTAAAGTAGTTATAGAGATGTAGCGAGTTGAAAACAATCAATGAATATAAATTAATAACAATTGTTGTAATAAATGGGTGTATGTGGTGGTGAAGGAGCGCATTTGCCTACCTTGCCAACCTACAAACTCTCCGCCTTCACCTGGAGACAGAAATAGATGCAATTACATGAGGCATATCATTATGAGATCGAAATCGGGCTTCATGCTTGTGCACTTCTCTTGAATCAATCAATCATTTTGGTTATCGAATTAATATAATTATCACTTAATCAATCATTTTAATAATACTTGAATTGCAAATTTGGTTCTCCCCGTCAGTAAATTTAGTATAAAAATTAAAATAAAACGAAAAAAAATCAATTTATTAATTTGGTGTTCTAATAGTTTTATTCATAATTAACAAATTAGCATGACTAATTAACAGAGCTTGCCAAAATATAAATATTTCGATAGACTGTTTATTTTACTAGTACTTTAAAATAGTATGGCTGTATACTCTATAATTCTTTTTATTTTATTTCACTTTTACCTCGACTTTTATTAAAAAAAAACAACGAGAATCATGGAAAAATCATAGACAGATAATTTCAGTATGTTGATTTTTGGATAACTTGACTTGATCAAATTGATAGAACATTTAGAATTAAAAATAAAACTATATTCCAAGGAATAGTAGAACAGAATTTTGGATGCGATTTTTCTTTCTCTTTCGAAAAATCAATGTCTCCCCCTTAAAAAATACAAATAATTTAAAAACTATTTGATATTTCCTATTTTAAATTAAATGCAAAAAAACTATCCTTTATTTTAATTTTCATTAGATTTTGTAACAGAAAAACTATTTTAATATTTTATTATAATAACTATTTTCTATTTGCATTCAAATTTAACTTTTTATTCTATTTACTATTTCACTATTTTGGCAAACTCTGATAGTCACTAATTAATAAAAGTGCTTGGAGATGGGAAAGGAGTGGAAATTACCTTGTCTTGTGGGGTCCATGTTGTTCGGCATCATTGGTTGTCCAGGAGGCTGCAAACACATCATTAATTCGTTATCATTATACACGTTTAAAACTAGCATTTGTTGCATTTGAAGAAAAGCGCTATTGGCAAGTTGCAACTTTATACAAATTTAAATAATGCCAACGCAATGCAATGACAAAACGAAAAGAAAATAAGATACAGTCAAGTTAAGTTTGATAGCAATATAGACAGATACAGATGTATGTTGTAATGTAATGTATGATACACATAAAAGCAAGACAGAGGAGATACACATTGATTAGACACTTACGCCATTAAAATCACTGCCTATTTGAGGCATTCGCACACCAGGTCTGGGACCTGCGGGATATCGTGGACCCATGAAAGGTTGCGACGACATCATCTGCGAATGTGGGGGTGGTGGTTGCGAATGCGGGGAGGGTTGACTTGATGGATGTGTGGGAGGAGATGGTCGCATTGTTGAATTCTACAAATGCAAACAGAAAATTTTCACATGAAACACCACTCGTACTAGTGAATTTCGTTTCAATTATTGAACCAATGCGATATTTGAATTGATTGTCAACAAAAACGACTCTTAATTTTGTTACTTTCATTACTTTTAATCAGTATTAGAGATTGCTAACTACGGAAAAGGAAACAATACTTTCTAAATCTAATTCATTTCTCGTTTAATTAAATCAATTTGGGAAGTGTTAGATGAGTAACATGATTAACAAACAATTATTGTTGTTGTTATTGTTTGGTTAAGTTCTGTACAGTAAATGATTGTTAATAATACTTTGGGAATGAGGCACACTTAAAAGCTTGTTAAAGTGTTAGTCAAGACCAAAAAGAGTAGTAAGACATTAATGAGTTAAGCATTCAGTTTGTGTGTGATGTACTCACTGGGAAGAAGCCTGGGGGCATTGGGCCGCCCGGCATTCCGTCATTTGGCGGCATTTGACCTAAAGGGCTCGGTGCCGGCCCCGTATTCTATGGAAAAACAAACATTACGTCTTTTTCATCTGAATTTACTGCAATAAGGATACTTACATGTGCTATTCCATTTACTCCATATCCTGAATTGACAAAACCCTGAAAAAAATGTGGAAATTATTTTTTGTAAATATCTTAACCTGCCTTAAAGTTAAGAAACTTTAGGTGTGGGTTCATTATCAATCAAATTTTTCTTCAAGTCTAGACAAAATATGATTGAATGTCAAAGTTCACATTCAATTTAGACCAAAACCATTAATCAATAACAATTTCTTTTACATTTATTAATAACTTTAAATTGAATTAAATATTAAATTAATATCATTTTAATTTGACGAACGGTTTTACATTTGAAAATATCAAAACGTAAATAAAATATGCAAGGAATCACGTAATAACTTATGTTATGTCATATTTGTAATATTAATAGAATTATTGATGTGTGTATTATCCGCGTTGTTGTGCAATGCAAACACAAAACAAACATATTCATTATCAGAAGTAATATCATCGTCATATGCGTCGCTGCAGATAAAAACTCAAGGTCTTTATTTACCTATCCGCAAGCATTTTCTCCATGTTTCGCATTTAGTTGCAATATTTTCCGACATTTTTGACTTGCAACTATGAGCTTCATTTGCGTAAACAAAATCAGTTTAAATGTATTCAAAAATAGATAAACTTAAACAAATGAAAATTATAAATATGCAGTGTTGATTCTTTAATCATTTGTTGTGCGCACGTGTCCTAATTCTAGTGTGCACTAGATTAGAAATTAGAATAATGCATGCGAACAACCTTACAAGAAGCATGAAAATGTGGAAAATATATGTAAGGTTTGAAGAATATGATAAGCGATGATAAGACATAACAGCGCGATAAACGCCTAATCGACAAATGTTCAGTATGAAGTCATTGATAATGAAAAAGAAGATAGCGAAAAATGGCAACCTTGCAAAGTCCTAATAGCTTTATTCAACAACAAAACAAAAGTTATATAAATAATGCTAATACGCAAAATAAAATAATTTACTGTAAAATAATTGTTCTTATGTCAATAAATGAACAAATAAAAATTTTATTTATTTTTTAAACGAGTACAAGAGAAAAATGCATTTGGTTCTTGCATCTTCGAATCTCTGCTACTTTGCGTGTAATGATTGCGTTGCGCGGTATTTAGCGAGTCTTCTCCTGTGCTCAGCGCATCGACATTCGACAATGCGATGAAAACGTGCAGCGTGCGGGACGAAGCACGCGAACGCATGCACGTAGCCCAGCGGCGCAGCCCGCGCGTCGGCTGCTAACGCGACTTGCACACGACAGGAAAGTGTTGTAGTGTGCGTTTTGCGTTGATGGTGGTAGTGTGGTACCTCAGTCGGTTCAGTACCTGGCTCTAGCAGAGCACTAGGCACAGGCACAAGCAATCTGGCTCGCTCGAGTCGAGTGCGAGTCGGTCGCAGCAGCAAGCGGCACAGCGGCGGCGTTGCCAACTTGTGCTGCCTCGACGACCCGAGTATTGATCCGCAAATGAGCATGCTACTAGTACTCGTCCTATACATATTATGGTATGGTGGAATCAAAAGTAGAAAAGTAAAGTTGATGAAACGCGACGAAATTATTCGAAATTTCTATCAACATCAACTGCTAGTTTTGAGCAAGTTTGCATATTGCAAACTATGCATACTATACTCACATAATCATGAAATGCTTTCGCTTCTGAAGAATGTTCGCATGTGTCCCTCCTTTCAGGTGCTGCACAGTAAAGGTCCCAAAAAACACTATAAGGGAAAAACGAACAGTTTCAACAATCAATCAATATCTCGCTCAATTATATGTGCATTTTGCTTATGTAACAAGCAATTAAATCTTTTCAATTGAGAATTTTAAATCTACTCACCACCACCATGAATGTAAAAACCCAGGTGGTTCGCCTAACGTGATATTTTTCTCCCATCGTATCTGAAAACGTGAAAAATCGCACATTAATTTCCTTTCTGGTCAATTTCTCTCCACCTTCGCTCATCTCACTTACCTCTGAGAGAAATGTTTGTGCTGCTTTTTGTGCTCCAACATGAAGTAGATATTCATAAACATATAATGCCAATCTGTAAAACAAACAGCAATGAATTAATGAATCGAAAAATGATCAACTTTTGAGGAAAGATTAGCGAATGCTAACAAACTTTAGTTAATATTTGTTGACATGTTGACACGAAGTTTGGAAGTTTAAAAAGTTCCTACGTACACACAGGCATGTGCATGTACAAAAGGAAAGTTTGAAATTTCTCGCCCTAACTTTGAAGAAAAGTTACCGAATACTTGAGGTATTTAAATAGAGTAATAGAACGAATTGTTCATTTGTACCAGGCTTCTGGAGAGTTTTCCTTGTAAATTTTTAAATTATCATAATTATATGGTTTATCGTCGTTCCAAACAGCAACAAGTAAACTTTAAAGACGTAAAACTAGTCAACTCATCATAAATGACATTTCATATTCATTATTTATCTAGCAATATTTTTGAGATAGCATATTTATGTTTGTATACCTGATGTGCAAGGAAGGTGCAAATGCAACTTTCTTTCATTTTCATACCACGCACTTTTCCATGAAAAAAGCAGGTCATAATTAAACAATAGATTTCTATTCTATTACAACTTTCCACAACTTAAGCAGACTTCAGACTATATGATTTTATTAGTGTTTTCACCATTCAAAAAAGTAAAAATCATAATGGTTTCAAACATTTGTTACACAATGCTATGACTCGATATGAATAATGATTTTTGTAATGATTTTGTTTATGATTGAAATCTTATGTAAAAATCATAGGAGACCGCTTATCTAAAATATATTATGAAATAAATACTAAAATCATAACAAAAATCACAGACTTCAGATTATAAGATTTTAGTTAAAGCTTTTATTCGTCATTCCATCATTCGAAAAAAAATCATAGAGAATCAATCTTTTTTCATTACATAATACATTCGTATTGTTTACACCCTTGTGATAAACTTTATGACTCGTTATGATTACTTATGTTTTTATGATTAAATTCTCATGTCAAGATCGTATATGCAAGCTTAAAAAAAAATTTTACGATCAAATCATTAATAAAATCATAAAGAAAATCAGCTAGTCTGAAGTCGACTTCAAACATCGCATCAACAAAGTAGAATAAAATAAAATTATGAATTTCCTTCAAAACTCAAAATACGAGTTAATATTTTTGAATGAAATGAAACATTTTGTACGTGTAATTGTACTAAATACGTCGTAAATGTAAATGTCGTACATTCAAATAAAAACAAACGTAACACTTTGCATGTATAGATGTGTAGAATCGTAGATATTTTAAAATTATTTAGAGGCCAAATGAAAAGCCAACGTACATACAATATACGTAAGTGAGGTAAGTACCAATCACAAGTAAAGCAGAACCATAAGCAAGTAAAAACAGTATAAAACATTAAAACGACATACGTAGGTAACCTATGTCATGAGCCGGAGAGAATTACGAGTTTAAAGTAACTCGGAGAATTTTCAGTTCTCAATAAAATCAAGTAAAACAAAAACTGTCGAATGTTGAAATCAGGCTACAGCACCGACACATGTCCATCAATTTGTGTGTTTTACATGTATTCGTGTGTGTTTATAACAGCACCGTGTAGAACTACTCATTTCGATTTTATTATAATCGTACGTGTATTGAAATATTCGATTCTATTTTCGTGGTCATTTGTTTATGAAAACAGGCCCGCCAAAAGCGGCAGCATCAGCACACTGCTAGTGGACTAGTCAAGCCACCAACGTGCCACCAACAGCGTTTTAACCCAACAAGTTTCAAACTTTGATGAATCAGGGTTCAAATCGCGAATCCGAATTTAAAACAAACATTCCCACAGGGTTTCATTGTGTTTTGTCGTCAAGTGTTAATTTCAAATTATAAATGCAAAATTTCAACGTTTCAATTTTGTGACACACTGACCAATAATTCAGAATCCTTCCAAACAAGGACCATTTTGAATTAACTGCTTTCTTTCTTGTCACAAATTATTAATTAATATTTTTTTTTTTTAATTATAATATAATTTTAAATATTTTTTAACTTTTATATTTTGAGAAGAAAGGTATGTTGGTATGTAAATTTTTGATGTCGAGATTTTGACGGATATCCACGAATGATGTCCGTATGTGTGTGCATATGTGTGCAACACTAATTTTGTGAACACGATAGCGCCTAAACCAATTATCCGATTAAACTGAAATCTGGACAGGTGGTAGATGCCCATTGGAAATCGAACTGACTAGATTTTGAGGCAGATCGGATAATAACTATAACCTCAAAAAACTTATTTCAAATTTCAAATTCAGATAACTCGGAAACTAGCAAGTTTTCCGAAAAATTATCCAAGTTTATTCTTATAAAGAATTGAATTCTGAACAAATTATACCCTTATCAATTTTTCCCTAAAATGCATATTTTTGGTTTCGGTTTAATGTGCACAGTGCATTTCCATTTAGTATCTAGATTTACTACTCAGTAACCCACATGAAATGTTTAACTTTACGTTTAGTTGACTATAAAATAAACCTATGAGTTACCGTTCTTTTACTTTTTGCTATATGGAATAACTGTAACTTTCAGCCATTCTACCTGGATTAAACTCCGTTAATGATGAAAATAAATTATAATTACTTTATAATATTAATCAATTTAATTTCTTTCTCATCAATTTGTTTTCATAAATTAAAGTTTAACTAAATTTAAATGAAAATTATCTGTTATTCCAGATTATGAAGTACTTACTTCTCCCTGGCTTGTGCGTCCGAGGGCACTGTCGATCCTTTACCCTTCGCGTACATTGTTTACAAATTGTCCGTCAAATATCACTTTATCAATATATTCCAATGTCGATTACATAGAGCAATCGCTGGAGATGAGCACGTCGTGTCCACTCTTGTTTCACCTTTCGGCGTTGATTGCTCGCGGCTCATTCAGGTAACAATACTAACAATACGTATGATTGGTTACAATACGAATACTCGAATACAGTCCGGCTACCAATGTCACTCGACGCGTACATCTACATGTTTTTTTCAGTGCTTTGCGTTGGAGTGTCTTCTGCATGCACATTTATGACTTGATCAATCGACCTATTACAATCGGAAGATACAACAAACACAAGAGGCGAGAAGTCCTCCTCGTCGTCGTCCGGCTTTCGTTTCTCGTTGTTGCTAGTGCTGGCGATGGTCGATCTAAGTCATTATTACTTGCATTTTGCATCCAGTGATGCAAAATGAATTAAACACACCGTTTATGCGCACACAACACACGTCCAAGCAGAGATTTCTTGTGCTCCGTTCACTTGGCGTTTGGTTTTCGTTTCGGTTTCGGATTTGCTTCGAGCCGAGCGAGAGACACAGAACACAGAGACACGACGCCGTTCGCCGCTCGAAACGCAACGCAACTCGTTCGAGTCAAACAACACACACACGCGCACGTATCGACATCGCTCACTGATAGCGTAGATGCGCGTGGATGTAGCTGGCTTGTTCGTGTAGTAGTCGTGTACGGTGCACGGTGCTGGGCATGCGTTTCGTTCGCAGTTCGCAGTGGCTCGGTCGAATCCAGTCGAATCAAGAATAGTGAGCGCGTTTGTGTGAGTGTGTGTGGTGCCTGCGCTCGCTACGCTACTGGCTCACTGTGCGTTTATCCGTTTATTTGTGTAGAGCAGTAGATATTTGGTGTAGGCTGTAGCAGTGTGCGTCGTGTGCGAGTGTACGTTTGCTCGATTCCCGTTATCTTACTGCTCTCAGCTTCGCACTGCCCGCCTTCGTTACTTCGTTTATATTCCGATTCGTGCTCGGCGTCAGCGTGCAATGTCGCTTGTTTGAAATTGAGACGTTCGCACTGGAAAAATAAGCAAATTCGTTGGCGCTGCACGTATTTCGCGGGGTTTTCGTTTGTTTCACTGGCTCCCAACGCAAAATACCTGTCTATTTCACTGCGATTTGCTTGCGTGCTTGCGTTTGATTCCGTCCGATTTAGTCCAGCAGCGCCAACACCAAACTTGCTTTTTAGTGCTTTTTAGCTTCGGATGCTGTGAGTTGCGAGTAGGGATGCTGATTATTGAAATAATTATCGATTATTTCCTAATCGATTATTAAATTTTGAAATTGAGAACAAAAGCAAGTCGCTGCGCGCTTGCGCAGTATGAAAATTAAAACTATTTCTCGAATAATCGAGTATCTAAATGGCCGATTAATTAAAAAAAAATATTAAAATTGAATTTAAAAAGAAATCAAAATAATTAAAAACAAAAAACTGAAGTAATCGATGTTTTGAATTGAACAATCTATTGGTGAATCAATTCACGGTAAAATAATCGATTAATAATTGGCATCCCTAGTTGCGAGTCTTCTTTAGAGCTGGCAACGTTGAAGCAGAAGCGCGAAGCTAAAATCCTGCTCCCACAAATTAAATTTGAAAATATCTCTTTCTTGCTACTCTTGCTTGAAGATACTTTAATATAGGCAACTTCTCATAACTTTCCAGTATATTTGAAATTTTGCGCGTTTTTTCTACGTAAATTTTACGATTTGAGATTTAAAATGGAAATAACTTGGGAAACGTTCTTGAAAAACATTCAAGATATGCAAAAATTATCCACTGAAATATATGACGATTGGAAAACTTGCAGAGAAAATGTAAATTTTCAATTTTTCCCAAAACAATCTGTTTCTACACTCACCAAATAATTTTTAGAACTTGTACTCAGAATTTTCAACATATTTAACGAAACAAATTATGAAACAATCAAAAACTGAACCGTTCGAATCGATTAATACATTTGAATATCATGTAGTGTTTGATGGCATTTATTCAGTCCCAAAATTGTGTTTCAATGTGTTTAAAACTGGTGAGCAAACTTAAAATGTCTGATTTTCCAAATTTTTCCATTCTCAATAAAAATGTTTTGTTGTCAGATGGTTCTTTGTTGCCATTGGAAGATTGCATAAACCAGTTAAATTTTGAAAAGGACGATAATATTCTAGAAATATTAACACAAATGGATCATCCGGTCCTACAGCGTCCTTTCTACTCTCTGCACCCTTGCAAAACTGCGGAATTAATGCAAATAATAGCAACAAAGACGTAAGTTACCCGAAATAAACAATACAATTGAACTTTTTGCATGAATTAAATTATAAAATTTGCAATGAGTAAAATTGTTTACAGGAAAAATCCTGTTGTGACCTGGTTAAGTACAATAGGACCAAGTGTGGGATTAAACATAGACATTGAATACGCCACATTAACATGAAAACAAATAAGTTGTGAATAAAATTTATTGTTTCGTGTTTATTTTTCTCATTTTTGTGTCACGATTACGCAAGCGCCATTTAATGCCACCACCATCACCATAAATATTGGAATATTGCAGAAGCCCACTCTAAACATTTGTAAACATTGATAACAACCATCTAAAATTTCTTGCGACTCGCGAGATTCACTCTAATAGAATCCTGAACAAACATTTCAATTCTGAATACATCAAACATTGTGCCTAGACCGCGACGGCCATTTGCGGACAATTGGGCACATCGCAAATCACCTCATTCGAACAGTTTCTCGAACGAGCCTCGAAGTATTCAAAGAGGATTGGCTGATGACAAAACTGGCATTCCTTGCTGCATTGCCTGCCAGTAAACGGCAACCCGACTTTGGTCCAAATCTCCCGCAGATCGCCAACCAAGCGGTCCATCATCTCCTTGTTATGATGCGGCGTTGGCGCCAATCGCAGTTTTTCCTGTCCGCGAGCAACCGTCGGATAATTGATAGCTTGGACATAGTGCCCCTTCTCCTGGATCAATAAGTCCGATAACTGGGTAGAGAGCATCGGGTTGCCGATCTTGATGGGAATGATGTGGCTGGGCGTGTGTTCCACAGGGAACCCATGGCGGAGGAGCGTGTTCCGCAGGTAGCGAACGTTGTCCTGGTGCAGTTTGCGTAATGCGCGACCCTCTTCCGAGGCTAGGATTTCGATGGCTTTGACTGCACCTGCGAGCACTGTTGGTGGCAGTGATGTAGTGAAAATAAAACCAGCCGCATATGATCGAATCATATCGACTAGTAACGAATTACCAGCTGCAACAAACAAATAAATATGAAATAATGTGAATATTAATTTGTAGTAGGGATGCCGATTATTAAAACAATCGATCAAAATTTAAATTAAAATAAAAAAGAACAAGAATTCTTGTCTTGCCTCGAAATATCAAGACAAGAAATTTGGGTTTCTTGTCTTGCGTTTATTTAATTTCTTGAAATTTCTGGATATTTTTTGTAAAATTTCTTCAAAAACCTAATCTTGTCTTGTATTATTAATTTGGATATTTTCCTAGTCTTGTCTTGATATTAACGAAAATTTAAGACAAAACTGCTTGAATTTTAGAGTCTTGTGAAACTGTATTCTTAAACAATGAGATACTAACATAATCGATTAGTAAATAAATGTTGGTAAAATGATCGATTATCGATTAAAACAAATAAAATCATCGATTTTTAAAATAATCGATTAATAATCGGCATCCCTAATTTGTAAATTATATAATACCAATGTATCCACCGACGTTTCCGAAAGCTTTGCCAAGAGTGCCACTGATAATGTCCATACTGTCTAGCTGATGGTCCCGTTCACCGATACCAGCTCCATGATCCCCATAAAGACCAACAGCATGGACCTCATCAACGAAAGTCAACGCCCCATACTTATGCGCAACGTCACATAGTTCCTCAAGAGGACAAACTGCCCCCGTCATGGAATGCACGGTCTCGAACGCCACAATCTTGGGCACCTGAACGTCAACCGTCTTCAACAACTCCTCCAAGTGTTGCGGATCATTGTGGCGGAAAATGTGCTTCGGCACTTTGCTGTTGCGTATGCCTTGGATCATAGAGGCATGGTTACCTTCGTCCGAAAATATGTGACACCCGGGCAAAGCTTTCGCCAAAGTAAACAGCGTTGAGTCGTTGGCGACGAAACATGAGGTGAACAACAAGGCGCCTTCCTTCTGGTGCAACTCGGCGATGGTTTTCTCGAGCCGTTCGTGATAAATCGAATTGCCGGAAATGTTGCGCGTGCCGCCAGCGCCGGCGCCATATTGTTCGAGCGCCACGCGCACCGCTTGCTTCACTTCCGGGTGGCAGGACATGCCTAGGTAATCGTTTGAACACCAGACGGTGATGGGGCGCTCGCCCCAGGAGTATTCAAGAGCGCTTGGGAATTGCCCTGGGCCTGCAAGGCGGTTCACTTTCTTGAAGATCCTGTACGAATGGTCCTTCTTCTTCTTCATTATTTGTTGATGGAAGAATTGATCGTATTGAAACGAGTTTCCTATCCAGCAAAAACAAAAAATTCAAAAATATACCAAATAGTGTATTGATTTGCTGAGTCATTATATCAATGTATGTGATGTATGTCATGATTGATATCACGCACGACGATCTTTTTGAAAGTCATTTTCAAGTGCCGACTAACGCAATAGTCATGTAATTTGTAATTGGAGCGTTAACAACACCATAAATAAACAGCCTTGAACTTATCACATTGTGACGTAAAACATCTAAACTATTTATCTAAACAACAAATTACGAAATATATGGTCTGAGATCTTACCATCAATAGCGGATTCCTTCTCCTTGTTGCCATTGATCTCAATAATGTCCTCCTGGTTGGCAACCTTGACCATTGAAGTGACTTCCTTGAGAAACGGACACGTTTTGCCCTCCCCAGTGCCTGTCGGCGGAGGATGTCCTTCTGGTAGGACCACCTGCACCGTTTCGGAAACTTCTGGGTTGCCACCATTGTTCATGTTCAATGAACGCGACATCACCGGGCATTGACTGCCGAAAGTCTTCAGCAAAGTAGGCCCATAGTTTCGCACGTAAGTCTGCGTAAGTTTCGTTAGAAATGGGCACGGCATGTTCGTAAATTGACGAATTAAATCTGAAACCGTTCGAAAATTTCCGCAAGTTAATACTGGGATTAAAATTGAGCGATTACGTAAAACTTGCAAAGCATTTGGTTTGGGACGATTGATTTGTGGTATTGCAAAAGCAGTTTTAAATTTAACACTGACCTGGCAGATTCGGAACGTTGCGACGGGCGAATTGCCTTCCAATCACCTAGAACAACCAATAGACGATTAATTCATTATTATAAAACGACTATCACTAACTGGCCAACATTCGAAAGTGTTATAATAATTGTAGTGTGTAATTGTTGTGATTTGACGCTTGTTTGCGTATTGATATCTAGGTCAAGTCTCAATATGTCTTTACCTCTCGTAATCAAAGAAACAACGCACAGCAACAGCACGACAATCGCCTCACTAATGAGCGCAACACACTGACGGAAATTATTTTATGGCTAGAATACCCAGAAAATTGGGTGTACGTGTCATGAAAGTGTAGTAGGAATCCAATGAATGAACCTTGTGCGACTGGAAGTCTACTAAATCTTATCAAATTCAAATTTCTGGCTTTAAAAATGATAAAAAACTGCCTTACAATTAACATTTAATACTACAAAATGGCGGCTATCACTTAATGTTTTTCAACTATCTTTACAACTATTTAATAAATCACAAAAGAATTATTTATTTAATTTCATTATCAAGTTTTAAACTATGACAGTTAATTAAACATCATGACATGATAAGAATAAAATAATAATCCTTGATGCAAAACTCATATCCTCTTACATAATAAGTTATATTCCGCACTCAATCGCTAGATACTTGAGACAATTCGCAAAACTGTTGATAAATTATGCGAATTGTAATTAATTGATTGTAATTTGCAATTAAATCTTGTCAGATGTCCTGTCTATATCTATATATAGCTATAATAAATTGTTGGATATTTAACTTGTGACTTGAGCCATAAGAGAAAGTTATAAACAGATCGCCTAAGGACTAATATGGCAATTAACAACTACCAATACCAATCGATCGGAATTTCTTTTATAATATTTGCGTAAATTGTACAGTTTTGCCAACACAACATTGCCAACAAAAATGTTGGCATGTATGTGCACGTGTGTTTGTTTCCTTGCACTCGAAACCCACAAAGCTGAAAGTAATGATGATCGTTTAAAATTTATTATGTTTGTTTTCTGTTTGAAAAAGTTAAAAACGCCGCAAGTAATTTATTATCACCTTGTAGCCGTTGCTGTAGTGCAATGACGACTTCGCAGTCGTTCTAAAAAGCGTGCACGTGATCATTTCGTTTTTGCAAAATGGACAATCGTTTAAAATGCAAAAGCACCGCGTAAGTCTCGTCGTAGTCGTTGTCGACTTGTGGCGAAATTAAATTGTAAATGAACAAACAGTCAAACACGGCAGGATGCAACGTCAAACTTTTATTTTAATTCATAGCAAAGGCAAAAACACTTTTTGTATTTAATAATAAACAATTTTTCAACTTTAATTATAATATTCAATAACAAATGTTTCAATTCTAACAGTTCAATAGGTTTAGATGATCAAAACTAAATAGTGTCAATTTTTTTCAGGAATTAATTTAGATGGTTTACGTTATCGGTTATACATTATACGTTTACTAATTAATTGTTTTAGGCACGTGCTATTGCGTGTTCGTGTGCACTAATTAATATTCCCATTCAAACCCGTCTTAGATGACTGTCTTAATTAAATTCATGTTCAATTTTACTGTCTTGTGTCCTGCCATGTTCAAAATAAGAACATTTTGCGACAAACAGGAAACCTAAACCACATACCCCTCAGAATCCCAGTTCATTATCATTCTAAGTTGTTTTTAAGTATTTTGAATTTTTGTAGTAATTATTTCAGCAGCGAATATTCACAAACAACATGACTTGCCATTTTTATTGCTTCATGAATTGGCAGTTGCATCATTGTATATTATTAATTATCACAAACTTGATTTTTACGAGCCAATGAACATTTTGTAGATAACAAATATAACAATTACCTTTACTTAGTGTCAATTTAAATTTAAAATTAAAATAATTCTATAATCGTATGAACTTACACTGGACATAATTATGTTTAAATAAGTTATCCAAGAAGAAAAATATTGAGTAATGCACACACGATTATGTTCTCATTAGAAACAAAACTAAAAAAAGTTGCAAGTTTTGAGAAGTTTGAATGAAACCGCGCGTTGCTACAAGTCTAAACTCAAACTGTTACTGAAGAGAAACGAGACACGTCGATCAGTCTTATAACACCTTGGGATTCCTTGGAGTCTCTTTAGCTTATTCAGCTTTGCCACTTTGCCTCATGCTGACATTGCCGACTGTCCGATCAAACATTTCATTTAAAATAATTCAATTCACGACACACTTGGTCAGACGTTTTAATTTTGATTTTACCTTACGCAAATGTTATGCTTGTAGAAACATATACATATATTTTTTTAATGTTTAATCATTTGTCTTGTCGGTTGTGGAATATCCAAATATGTATTTAATTTAATTATTAAACATCAGAAACACTAACACGAATATATTAAAGTTAAAATAAAACTAAAACTTGGCAATTTTACTTTAAAATTTTTAAAAGTATGCCTGATTGAATACGTATTTGCAAATTACAATTGTTAAGTGTATTAAGTCAATTTATATTGAGTACGAATACGTGTAAGTGAACATGAAAGTAATCCACTTTATTACATTTTCAATTTACAATTCGCGGTTACTTACCTCAATTGAATTTGCAACGATTGTTTTTCTCATCATCGATAAAAATAAAACCGCGCTAAGAAGTTAACAAAAGATTGTATTTGTAATGCTTATAGAAAAACATAGATAACAAGATAACTGACCACAGACAGGAAGACAACAGATAATAAAATTGCAAATGCAAATTGCACAAACCAAAATAATATAAACAAAAAACATATTAGATAAAATTTGCGGCTGTTTTGCAAATTCCGTCAAATCCAATAATAATCCAAGTTAAACATAAAGCGCAATATTTGATTTGTTTGCGCTCATTGACAGCACTTAATTCAATTTATTTAAATGTTAAAATGTTGATTTGCGGAAGTTGAAAAAGGGATATCGCTAATGAGCGACTGAAAGGATAAGGGATCATCAAGTACAAAGCACTGCGCTCCCATGATCCAACATCCCACTAGCTCATCATCATCATTTCCAATGAATCTCCTCTCGCATTTCTGTATGCGTTATATGATTAATTTTATTTTATTGCCGTGTACGACGCGTAACAATCACATAAAACTAAACGCAAACAGATAACTAATTAGGATAGTAATCAAACGAAGACAATTACTAATAGTTATTAATATGTATCAAACAAGTGCGAGTTGATTATTGATCAATATTTGTACACTTTGTACAAACATCAAGTGGTGTCAATAAAAACAGCCAATTGGGGATAATTAAAAAGAAATAAAAACGAAGACGGAACTATTTTCTATAGTTGATTGATGTAAGTACCACCATGCAAGAACACCAAACTGATATAATTAAATAGCAAATTGCAATATTGCATGACCAATTATTTAATTATCTAAGTAATAGCAATGCGTGTTTTAGGTAATTAAATTTCAGTTACTAAGTGAAACTGAAAATATGGATAATATTAAGGCGAGCTCTTCAGGGTCATTGAGCAACTCGCCGAAATCAAAATGGGGCAAATTTTTCAAAAGCAACTTATTGACAGTTGCAACTATTCTTGGCGTTCTTGGCGGGGTTGCTTTCGGCTTTCTTCTGCGCGTTGCTAGAGACGATCAATGGCCAGTGAGGCAAATTTCCTACGTTAATTTTATAGGAGACATTTTTCTTCGATTGCTCAAATCGCTCATTCTGCCGCTTATCGTCTCTTCGCTCATTTCCGCTATTGGATCGCTGGATTTATCGCTATCTGGACGTATTGGATACAGGGCTATTTGCTATTATTTAGCGACGACAATATGCGCGGTCGTTTTGGGCATTATTGTTGTTACTATTGTACATCCAGGAAAAGGCGATTCGGAATCGATTGCTAGGGCAGGAGTTTCCCGAAATGTTACTACGGTTGACACTTTAATGGATTTATTTAGGTGAGCTAATTTTAAATGTGATTTTGGCGATGACTTCAAACATTTTAAATCTTACCTTATTTATTTACGGAAAATTTAAATATTTTCACGTTTATTTCAAGAATTACGCACTTTTTTCTCTATTATTATTGCAATGTTCAATGTTTAATAGTCACGGAAATACTGACAAAACTGCAATAAGAATAATGTTTATGAATGTACCGCTTAGTTTATAAATAGTTTATTAATATATCAAACAAATTTATGGTATTTATGGCTCATCAAAAATAAGGAGACAATTGGTGCATTTCTTTGAATATGATGTTTTTAACTTTCAAGAGATATGTTTTTTGGCATTTAAACATAATTCTAAATACACCAAATTAACATTATGTAGAGACATAACGTTAATTATTAATCATTTATCTGTTGTCTACATAATTTTAATTAATTGTCTTTATGTGAATATTATAGTTTTAAAAAGCAAGCATTTTTTTCAAACTCAATATCGTCCAAATTCTATTAAAAAGTTAAAATCATGAAAGTTAAAAGTTTGCTTTATTTGCAGAAATATGTTTCCTCCGAATTTAGTACAAGCATGCGTTCAACAGGTAAAGTCAAATTGAATTTCATAAAATTCAAGTGTAATCTAATTTAACTCGAATTTTTAGTATCGAACCATACTAATAGCGCCATTAAAAGGAACCGGTTAGTAATTTTTCCCAAAAAAAAACAAGTAATTAAAAAACCCAATTTACTAATGTTTTCCAGTGGAAATTCATCATTGGCAGATGTCTCACGAATACGTCTCAGGCACAAATATTTTAGGCCTCGTTGTATTCTCCACCGCCTTGGGCATATCCCTAGGCAAAATGGGCCCCGCCGCAGGTCCACTAATAATCTTCTTCCAAGGAATGAGCGCCGCAATGATGACAATAACAAACTGGGTAATCTGGCTGTCGCCAGTGGGCGTCTTCTTCCTGGTCTCGTCAAAAATCCTCGAAATGGAAAGCTTCAAAGTGATCATAGGCCAGCTAGGAATGTACTTTATGACTGTCCTACTAGGACTCTCCTTGCACGGCTTTATAATCCTTCCTTTGATGTATCTAATCATAACGCGAAAATCGCCGATCAGCTACTTCTCGAATATGGCGCAAGCTTTGGCGACCGCCTTCGGCACAGCGTCAAGTTCCGCCACTTTACCCATCGCTATAAGTTGCCTTGAGGAGAAGAACCACGTGGATGCACGTGTTGCGCGCTTTGTAATGCCTATAGGAGCGACGATTAACATGGACGGGACAGCATTGTATGAAGCCGTCGCCGCTCTATTTATAGCGCAAGTTAGGGGCATTACGTTGAGTTTGGGAAGTTTGGTAGCTGTTAGTATAACAGCAACAGCGGCAAGTATTGGGGCTGCGGGGATTCCGCAAGCTGGTTTGGTCACCATGGTCATGGTGTTGGACAC
>JARJDT010008839.1:0-10797 GCA_030264655.1 Leptusa sp. GC000079
GAAATGATCAATGTATTTTAAATATAAGATACAAAATACAAAATGTATTTTAAATACGTATTTTAAATACATGTATTTTAAATACTGCCCAGCCCTGCGTATAGGGTTCATATAGGGTTCAAAAGACACGAATTCTTGTCTTGAGGTCCAACTTCTTGTCTTGTCTTGAAATATCTAGGCACGAAATTTGGGTTACTTGTCTTGCGTATTTCTTGAATTTCTTAAAATTTCTTGATATTTCTTGCCAAATTTCTTGAAAAATTAATTTTGTCTTATCTTGTATTGTATTATTGATTTTGATATTTTCCTATTATAGTTTTGTCTTGATCTTGACTAAAATTCAAGACAAGATTTCCTGGAAAATCAAGAGTCTTGTGAAACCCTAGTTTCAAGTTTCAAACAGCATTGTAGAGCATTTATACCAATTTGTCATTACTTTTTTTTGGTTTTTGTTTAAAATAAACCATTTCAAAATTTTGCAACGATGTCATGTTTGCATTTTGTTAAAACTGCGATTTACTCAACGCAGTTTTGGTAACCTTGATTAGCGCTGGTGAAAACTAGGGTTTCTCCATACAAGTATTCTTATCTCGAATTGGACTTCTTGTCTTGTCTTGAAATAGCGAGACAAAAAATTTCTCGATGTTTCTTGATTTTTCTCTATAATTCTTGATTTCTCGATATTTCTTGTCAAATTTCTTGAAAAACTTAATCTTGTCTTGTCTTGATTTTCCATACCGACTCTTGTCTTGATCTTGTCTCGATTTTTTTCGAGTTCAAGACAAACATTCTGGAAAATCAAGTCCCTCGAGAAACCCTAGGCCTAAGTTGTTATCATTTTTTTCTAAAATTCATATTTCAAGTTGAAAAATTTAATTTTCGTTTGCTGCATTGATAGTAATGTTGCCATTCAAGAACTGCTGCAGCGGAACATGCACAACGCGTTGTAGTTCTTAAGATCCGAAAGTTTTGTGGAGTCCCTACACAATTTATTCTCTTTTAAACGCTGCGTTGCGCTGCGCGGTTTCGATCCAATAAACAGGTAAATCACATGATCCATGTCTTTTCTCATTGCTTTTGTGCTGTGTTGAGCTCACAGCTCACGCTCGCTATCTAATCTAATTCAGTTCAGTTGCACGCTTCGCGTAAAAAACCGTTCGATTCTTACGTACGTATACAGCGTACACGTACATTTACATTGGCTTGAGTTGAGCTGAGCATGTGAGTCAATCAAGCGCACAAAAAGCTATTGAACTCGAACACTCAAGACTCAACATCATTATGTCTGAACAACCGCACCGAAGTTAAGCGCAGCTAATTGTCATTCGGACAAATAAGTGTAACATGTGCATAGGGGAGTTTATTTAATTTGCCGGCAAAAAGTGACCCTTCTCATTAGTCCCGCAACAACAACTAAACGAATTAAATGTTTTCGGAGTAAATTATAAAATGATTTTCGCGAGCGAGCAAAAAATGCGCCAGCAGCAAGGCGAGCACATGTGGTCCACGCGTCTATTCTCTATTTTGTTGCGCCACGCAAGATTCAGGAATGGTAAATATGATAGGAAACGATCGAGGATCGAGGTCGACGAGGGAGCACTTCGCGTTTACGACCCCACCGCCGCCGCCGCCGCTCCACCGCTTCACCGCGCGCTTTTCCGCTCTTTATTTTCGTTGCGAGCCGAGCAACAAGTTGTCGCTTGTCGCGCATTTTATCGTCCCAGCTAACGCGTTCTCACTTATGGCACTTATAGTTTCGCCCGCGCGATGAGTTTATAGTTGCGAACCGAAACTTAACTTGCCCGATTTGCGACCTGCCGTTTATCTTCGCAACGGCGAAAAAGCGACTGTTTGCATTCGCGGAATTAGCGTGCGGACAAACACGTTGCTTCTTGTTGCTCAGAGCCCTCAGCTCACCCTCGAGTGCGGCTCCGGGCCGGTAATATCGCATCGCATTATTGATTAAGCCCACGGCGAGTGTGTATGAAACTATCGAAATCGAAACCGCCACACACTCACATCACCAACACGCGCGCTCCGCTGTTGCTTAATTTTGCTGATTTGTTGCGAGTTGCTCCTGCGGGAGGATAAGAAATCGAGATGAACCTGACCGGAATTATTTAATTTGCTTGCCGCTTGGCGCACGGTGCTAACATGTGTGCGCCCTGCGCCCGCACTGTTTGTGCATGCAAATAAAATCCTGCGGAGCAAAGCAGAAAAGGTCCAGGCTAGCTCCGCAGGGCGCGCGTAACGAGTATTGCGAGGATCATGAGAGGATGAGCGCAGGTGTTGTTTTATGTCCGTTTCCGGCTGCAAGCGCAAATTAACGTCGCGTATGCAGAAATCAAAAACGAGCACGTTTTTGTCCGCACACTTCGCAAACTCTTCTTATTGCTCCTTTGTCCTTTCTCGGCCGCCTCACAACTTCGCCCGCTTGCTGGCTGCTTGCCGTTGTGTGTAGTCCAAGCTCATCTGCATACCAGCGGGTAAAAACACTTGAGCTCGCCTTGCTTGCTTGCTTGTTGTTTGTTTGAAGACGTCCTTCGACGGCCGCGTCCGCACGTGTGTGGCGGAGATTTGAGGACACCGGCGTAAGAAAAGGGTTGCGGGTCGCACAATCAAAGGGAGGCGGCCGGGCAGCATTAATCTTGCCGCCGCATCTAAAACCATCACCGACACACACGCCAGCCCGAGCGGCGGACATCCCTTATGTAAATCTTCGTCCTTTCTTATCTTACACTTTACTACTTTCGTCTCCCACATCACTCCCCCTATACATATACATATAGTGAGTAGAGTGCTTCCACTTCACTGCAACCTGCAACGTGCATTTTTCATCTGACGCCAGTTGAAATATTCGTGAAATAATCCTTAAGTAATGTAATTGTAAACTTAGTTAGTCAGCTGTAGGTTGTAGTTGTGGTCATTTGCAAGCACACGGCGCGGGGGCGGCGCGGGCGGACGGGCGGAAAAGGGTCCTGACAGCCGGGCTTCTTGGTCCTCACACATCTTGAACTAATATTTATGTGTCCATCCTGAGACGCAACCATAGCCACGACTACGTTTCGCATCAGGCTCGAGCTACTCTCATCAACTTACGGTGTCCTCCCGTTTGCACCCCATTTTCGACTTCGTTTGTCCCCACGCTTCTTACATTTTTTTGCAAAGGGCCTACAACTGGTTGTAGACCTTCAGTTTTTACCCGGTTGGCTTTTGGCGTGTGTACATGTTGGGGGGCAGTAGTGTCCTAAGTAATGGGACACCCAGTAGGGTGATTAGAATAAGACAACGTCAGAAGACCTCCGATAAGACCTCCATGTATAGTCGGCGCGCTGCTGGCCTCGGCCTCACCTCATTTGCATACTCTTGCTCCTTAGTTCGGGCTGTCCTCCCTTCGCCTTCGCCTATGTGTGTCCCGCACGAATATGAATTAGTCTTCTATACAGTGCGCCATACCTCTACATAGTTCTGCATGCACACGCTCGCATCAGGATGTGGATATATGAAACGGACAGTTGTTAGGGACGACCACGAGAAGGGTTGAAATCCGAAATGTGCGAGGGGGCCGGGCGGCGGGAGGACAACGTGAACGTGAACGTCTTGAGATGGACAACCGAAACTATCGATTAGCATTGTGCGCGCGATTTGCACCGGCACCGGCAGGTTTATAACTAAATCATAACATTTATAGAAACCGACTCGCCACAGCGCACAGCGAGCGGCAGATTGCGATTGGGATTGGGAAATCAAAATCTTACTTGATGCTTGACCAGCGGACATGGACACGCGATCCGAAGCTACATGCATTATTCATCAATCTTAGCGCTTGAGTGGAGTTCGCGCATCAAGGATGCTTGACTCCTGACTTGATGCGAGTTTTTCACCTCCACCATCGCAATAGGCATCGCGCACTCAAATTTATTAATATGCCGTAATGATTTTCCAGGACGATGTCTAAGAAACAAAGGACACATTATCACATCCTTCGAAATTTCGGCGCGAGACGCGCGTTGCAAGCGTGAGCGTGTATCATATCGGTAAGTGTCGGCATTGTCCTCAAACAAAAGGACGAAACGTATGAGGATTACAATAATATATTATAAAGAGCTGGGAGAACTTGCGAAGGCTTCGTCCTGAAAGTGCGTCTTCGCCTCGTCTTGTGTGACGTAAACAATGAGACAATAGCGAGCAGTATAAGCAAGGACAAAAAGGCTCCACACGCATCAGGCGTGGAGGCATGCTAGGAGGACGAAAAAAAAAACGCAATGTAAATGCGTAAATAAATGAAGATCGGTTTCGGTGTGGGCGCGGGCTGGGACTCGAAGCAGAAACACCGAAGACATTGTCCTTGCAGTCCTCAGTAGTCCTCATTACGTATTCCTTTCTATTCCCCATTTCCTTAAGTCTTAAGACCAAACCAGCAAGACGCTCTCTGAAAAGGGTTTACAACGTGAAACATGCACGCGGCATGCATGTCCCGCGCCCGTGCCCCGTGCCCCGTGCCCGCGCCGAAAAGGGTCAGCGTCGCTCCGTCTCCTTTGTCCTTCGCCTCGCCGTGCACCGTCCTGCTCTAATAGTCCTCTAATGTCTTGCACACATTCGTTACGTTACCTAACGCTCGTGCCCCCGCCCCGCCAACCGCCCCGCGCCCCTCAATTCACCGAAGGCGAAGCTCCTTCGCTTGTGCTTTAGTCGCACACATGTGTAAATGTAAATGCAAAGACAAAAGGACTAAGGCTAAGATTTCCTCTCTTCCTTCTACAGAGAAAAGGGGTGAGACGGGAATGGCCACGGCCGAAAGGGGTCTCTAATTACGCAATGTATGATTAATTATCAAAAGCGTTCTGCGGAGCTGTCACTGCTGGACTTGCGACGAGGACGAGGACGAGGACGTGGACGTGGACGCGGACGTGGACAGCTGAAGACCGCAGTGCTGCATACTGGGGGTTGCCAACACCCTGTATCCGCTTCGTGTACACATCGCATGTCAAATCTCTGTGCGAGACATTCCTGCTCGCTGGTAAGCGGGCGCCCGCAGTGGGTCTGGCGTGGGTCTTCATCTTCCAATGTTCTCCTGTTTCCCAACTTCACATAGTCATCTAGCTGCGGCCGAGGCTCGTGTTGGTGTTGCAAAGACGACAGGTACACTCCTTACTCCAGTAGCAAACGCTCAAAAGCAAAATGCAACCCAACACTATATATACACAGATATACGGCGTACGCGCGGCGCCGGCGGTCGGAGCGAGACGGAGCGATCGCGGGCGCGGGCAACGAGGAACGAGGAACGGTCGAGCGGTCCTGCCGTTGTGGTCGCCCAGTCGCATCCTCTCTGCTTCTTCGGCTTCGCAAGTGATCCGAGCAAGTCGAGTCCTACATTTACATATTCGATGTCTTGTCTTGCATCTGATGTAAGGAGGGTTTCTCGGCGCGCCTCGACTCCTGAAAGCTGTGTGCGGGGGCAGGAGGGGGAGGCGGGGGGGTGACCGCTGGCAGGACGAAGGTCCAACTAACAGATAATGCATGTGTTATTAATGGTCGGTTATATCTACGTCCGAACAGCACACCCGCACACAGCGAATATGTAAGATGTGCCGCAGCTAGGGGGGTTGCGAGCGGGCGCTCGGGAAGGGTTGAGCGAGTTTCGAATGTATAGGGAATTGCGAATATATTAAACTCGCTCTCTGTAGGTCTGAGCTCGAGCGCATTAGTGCGCCAATCGATACCGTATTTAGTGATAATGGCACCAAACATTCAAACACATATACAATATTCCACAATATTAAGAATGGCAAAACCGAAACTTTTTACAATACGCAGTATTCGCATACCTACGAGAAGAAAGGTATGTAAACATGCAAATTTTCGATATTGAGATTTTGACGTATATCCACTAATTAAGGTCCCCTGAATCTAAAAACTGGGGTTTTGAAATGATGTCCGTGTGTGTGTGTTTGTGTGTGCGTATGTAACGGTAATTTTGTGAACTCGAACTGATTAGATTTTGGACCAAAATTCCAATAACTCAAAAGATCAGAAAGTTGTGTGGAATTCTAGCCCGTTTATTCAATATTGACTTGGAATATTGCTGGATATTGTTTTATTTGAATTGAACTGATAGCGATAACATCTCGATCTCGATCGCGATCGGATTGCGCTGCTCGGAGCCGTAAACTGAAAGCTGTAAGTTGAGTGATGCTGATGGCTGATGGTCCGATCCGCGATAGCCACGATATCACTTGGAGATTTCATCGCGCCGGGCCGGCAATCGGCATCGATGGCATTGATCTTTGTTCAGCGCGGTTGCTAATGAGTGCGTGCGGACTCATGTCGTGCGTGCCTTCTTTCACTGCGCGGCTGAAACCCATTCTTGCATCAGTCGCAGTCGCACATACTCGCCTCATGCTTGATGTGCGCTTGTGTCTTCTTGCAGCCATCGAGCATCGAGCTAGAGCTGGAAGCAGTATTGATAGTCTCCTATTGTTTGGTTGTTTCACTAATGTGTATTGTTGTGTTACATTTATGACTATTTGTAGTCGCTGTGTGGTCTTTACCGAAGGTATATTCGTATTCCCCCAAAGCAGCTGAGCGCGCGTGCCTGCAAACCCACCACGATTCACATAAACAAATCGCGCCCGGCAAAAAGCCACGGCCACGACAAAAAGTTAATTTCGACGATTCGAGCGATGCTAAGTTTTAACAACTCATTCGCAGTTTTAGTATGTATAACCCTCTTGGGAATGTGCCGCGAATCCGCAGAAATTTTTGCTCGTTAGATATATGCTTAGTTCATAGTTGGGCGAGTGAGGAGTGAGCGGTTGTTGTTTCTGATGTTCCGATGTTCACGACTCGCTGCGAGTTTTGCGTTGGTGCATCATTATTGGCTTGTTTGTTCAAGCTAACGCGAACGTTAGCGCTAGTTCTGACTAGTTATTGATAAAGAGTCCTCGTTTGATAATAGCGTAAGTCGTGTCGTGAGCGAGCGCGATACCGTCACCGGTCACCAGTCACTCAGGACTCAGGCCGCTCAGGCCGAAAACTTCCACGTGAAGCACGGTGAAACGGAGCGAGACCGGCGACCGGCGACCGAAGCGAGAGCTGCAGGTTGAAAAATAATACGAAAAACACCTCTTTTAATATCGTGCGCTTAATAATAACTTCGGTCTGGCAATATCATCACATCCACATCACTACATCACCACATCACGTTGTTGCTCTTGTTGTTTTCTTGTATATCATCGAATCATACATAGCGCTCTAAATGCATGTTTGAACAAGCTGTCCTTATCTAAACAGGATCTCTAATGTAGTTGATGTGCTTGAATACTTCACTTAACTTTGCAACTTTGCTCGCGCTTAGATTGATGCCCGCCCATACGTAATTTTTTGATTGAATTAAACACTTTTTACTTTCTGATCATACATACATATTGTAGGTATAGTATACACAGTATACGTATACCCATTAGAAGCAATTTCGACGGATCTCCACGAATTAAGGTTCCCTGAATCCAAAAAAGTGGGTTTTGCAATAATGTCCGTGTGTCCGTGTGTAACGCTCATTTTCTGAACACGATAGCGCCTAAACCGCTGATCCGATTGAGCTGAAATTTGCACAGGTGGTAGATACCCATTGGGAATAGAACTGATTAGATTTTCGGCCAGATCGGAAAATAACTATAACCTCAAAAAACATATGGAAAAGTTAAAATTCAAATAACTCTAAAACTGTTGATTTTTCAGTGAAACTATATAAGAATGTTTTTATAGAGAATTGAATTCTGAACAAATTATGACCTTGTCATTTTTTCTCTAAAATGCCATAGTAATACCTCGCGCAGCAAGTGCGTTGTAGCTTTTAAGATCCGAAAGTTTTGTGGAGTCTGATGAACACAATTTATTTCACTCATGACAGATTTGCATCTGGAATCGTTTACCCTTTTACTTACTTAGACTTAATAGTTCTTTACTTGTGTTCGGAGTTCGGAGTTCCGAGTTGAGGTCACATTTCTTAATGTTAATGTTGCTCTGGCTCAGTTGTCGAGAAATAATGATGTGAACTGAGTCGGCATACATGATGCGACATGCACTCAAATTAAGCAAACAAATGACTAATGGACATACGTCTTGTAACCTGTACCTGTACCAACAATAAGTCATAAATATTAAGAGCACAAAGACAATGTACTCCGACAAAAAGTATGTTTCACATATGCACCATATCAAACAGTCAAACAGTCAAACATGAAACATAGCCAAACGTCGTGCGTAAAAGTAGTGGTTGATGAATCTGGAATAGAAAAGTGCATGCATTCGGTCATTAGAGTGCGGTTGTAACATTGTTGCAATAAAATAAAACTCGCAAACACCAAACCGCGAGCAAACACTTTCGCTTTCTCAATATCTACATGTTCCATGTTCCGCGCCGAGATTTCTCTTTCCGCAATTCCAACTTTACTTTGCTTTACTTTAGTCTGAATTACCCATGCTATAAGTATACAAATTCTGATTTCAGATTGATTGCACTTATCAAATTACGCACAGAATATGTTTCTATTTCACAAGATATCACTTACAAATCGATACATCCATTAACCATTATGAATTTTTGTTCCGCCAATTCAAACGAGCCTATAGCTCTTGACTGTGTGTGTGTAACAGCGTGTGTTGGTGGTGGTTAGCACCGGGGGGGCCCGAAGGGTGGGTGGCCAAGAGATATATTGTGGTTAACACGCACGTGCGCCGGACCGAAACTATTCGTACTCTTAGCTCTTGTTCCTTGGATCCTTGAATGTGCCCGAACTACATAGTGCTAGGACTGCTAGGACTAGGGGGGAAACATAGTGATAGTGGTGTGGTGTGGGTGTGGGTGTGAGGTTTGGATTTGACCTTTTCGTTGCGCATATCGCATGTAGCAGCCGTGGAACATATTACTGTAAATATCCGAGCCGAGGCAAGCGAAGGATGAGGATGAGGATGAGGATGTGTTGTTTCCCGCTGTATGGCAGAAGGGTTGCCGTGCTGCCATATATATTCAATACGTTTCCCGAAACAGCGACTACAATTGCTATTGCCATCGCTATTAGTGTATTGCTATCATTATAATCGAACACATGTGTTGCCTTAATGTTATAGTTAAACTAATTGCACGAACCATCCGAACACACACCGCAACTTACTTGCCAACTATGCAACTCTCTCTACGCCGCTCTCTAGGCGGTTCGGTTAGAAAAACGGCGTTTTTGTGCACGCGGAATTAATTAGGCGGACGCGCGCGTGCTTAGCGCAAAGTAAAGTCCGCTTAACGTCCTAAGTAATTTGTTTATTTTTCCGAGTGCGAGCGGAGAGCGCTCGCAGCACTAATAACACGCTTTTTACACGCGTGCGCGTGTTAAAACACTTGTAATGTGTTATAATGAGCGGGTACGCTCTATCTTAATGTGGATCTTCGCTTTTTTGATTTTCGGTTGAAGCCCACACGCATTACACTTACTACTTGAACTTTCCGCCTGGCACGGTCGAGTCCGTGGGACCTAACTCGCCTGCGATAGATTTCGTCCGGCGGAGGAGAATCATTGAATGTAAATTCTAAATTGTGTCTCGGTCCGCTTAGCGTTTGTTTGTTTGCTGCATGCACTTAATGCATGCGCTGCGGCTGCGAATGTGAATGTGTAGCGCGGACAAATTGCTCGCGCACGATTTTCGATTATTCGCGATATCAGAGAAGCGCACACAATGCCGGAGCAAATTACCATTCGGCGGACCGGACCGGGACGCGAAACGAGAAGCGCAAAGTACACATGTTACAATATGTTACATGCTGCATGCCCGCTAAGTACACGATGCATGCACAAAACGTGCAAAAAAAAGCGAACAACACGCGAACAACGAACGAACACAATAGCGTAGACGAATAGTGTGAGCCGCCTTGAATCCTAGATTAAACAAAGAAACACCACTGTTAAGCTGTTAGGTTCGAGTGGTGTTTCGCAATGCTCATCCTAATTGGTCATGATTTAAACTGTTTCACGTTCGTCGTTCATCGTTCATCGTTCATCGTTCATGCGATTGGTGATGAAGATAGTGCGATAAATAATAAATTTCCGAAGAGTTCGCCGTGTTGGGTAAAAATTTCAATCTCATTCACACCGGCACCGCACTGGTAATCGAAATGCCCCGCGGGCAGGAAATTCAATCCGCATCCTCTCGAGATGACACTCGCTGTAATTGAACGTAACATAACACTTGATTATTTTCGAAGTTCGCTGTTCTGGCGGCGGACTGTGCCGGACTTCGCTGGATCGCGGGAGTTTGCAATCGGCAATTCCGCACTGTTTTTGTCGAATTGACATGGACGTGGCCGGACGTGGATATGTGTGACTGTAGGGGTGGGTCACGTATCGTGCGCTGACCGACGTACGTGACAGATCCCGCTAGATATTAGATTAGTCGCAGTTACCCGTGCTGTCCGTCTTTGGTTATTTGCATTTCGAGTATTAATCAATTGCTCACTCGCCACTGCCCGCACCCGCCAGTGGCGTCCCACTAGCAGCACCGCTTCAGCAATGCGTAGGGTTTCACAAGAGTCTTGATTTTCAAGAAATCTTGTCTCGAAATTAAGACAAGATCAAGACAAGACAACGTTTTAAACTGATTTCGAGATTTCAAGACAAGATCAAGACTACCCTTTCAGAAATTTCAAGATCAAGAAAATTTTCAAAAATTTCTTGATCTTGACTCTAATTATCTTTTTAACATAATTTTCATTCAAATTTCGTTCAAAATATGTTTTATTTGAAA
>JARJDT010008847.1:0-14038 GCA_030264655.1 Leptusa sp. GC000079
AGCAAATTTATTTTCAGTATAACATTATCAAGTGATGTCCTCTCAATGACATATGTTCAAAATTTCAGCGATTGAATGGTGAACGAGTTAAAAAGAAAAACATGTATTTTGGGGATGATTTCTAACACCCTGTCACTACAAAAGAAACCTTTTCCGGACATGAGTTTATAAGAAAAAGTTGCTTATTTTATTGCTCCCTATCACCCCTATAAAAATGTTCCAATAATTCGGAATCACCCTGTAGAAGCAAACTCGCCTAAAATCTAGTGATTAAGTTGGTAAATGAAATCAAGCTATAGCTATCAAGCTATAGCCCTGAAAAGAGTGGAAAATACAAAGTCACAATAAAAATGTGTATTTCGTAGATTTTACATTCATATACATACGAAATATACTCGCAAACTCGTATAACAAACGAAAACAACTACAAATCACAAGTAATTCAAATAACATTAAAATAACAATCCATAAATTTGAGTATTATCATTTTCTAATAAAACGTCATGTTCTCTACAATATTACACCGCATTAATATACAAAGTGCTTAAAAATTGAATGAAATTTTTGACAGACATAGTTCACAGAAAGTTTGACACCAATTTATAAACACCATGTATTACAATATCAATGAAAAATTCAAAAATTGCATGTTCGTCATTTCTAGTTTCACTACAGTTATTAAAATGGTTAAAATGCCCAATATATTCGAATTTGGATAAAAATGTTTATCACATATGTTGAAATCTTAACTTTAATCTTTAGTTATTAGTAAATTATTCGTAATTTGTTCAGCAATATCACGCGATTAAATATAATTATTAAATCCATAAATAAACTGGGTAAGTCATAAGTGGTTATTATTATTTCATATTTGTTCATTTGAGTATTAACTTCGGTTATTGGTAGAGAATTGTCAAAAATGATTTATAAAGATAACGATAAAGATCTTTTCTCTTGTCAAAATGTAAATGATTTTAAATGATAATTTATTCAACAATGGCGCTAGACGCCATTTGGTTAACACCGCATGTGCCATCACCTCTGTAAACACGGTAATAGCCTTGCTCGCCCCAATTGGGACCCCATGAATTTTTCACGATCCAATATGGAAGAACTTTATTGAATAACTTATATGCTGCAATTAAAAATACACAAATTAAAACACAAGGATTGGATGGTTTATAAAGTAACTTACTGTGCACGCCATAGCCAACAATCAGAACACCATGATCCAAATCTTTAGGATCACACAAAAACTTAAGCGGATGTGAAACGCCGCCCATATACAATTGCATAGCATTAGCATTAATACCAATCGAAATGGGGCCATTTTTGACCAACCATTTCGCCATCTCATCTTCATTTTGGCTGATATTTAATGCGCCTGAAAGTTGCACGCGGCTCTTCGCTTGTTTATACTTGCATTTTTCATCTTCGGCATCATAAGGATAGTCTGTTTCTAATTCTAAGCCTCCCAATTCTTCAATTGCCCTACAAATGAAAAGACCGAGAATTTAGAATTTTATGAACTAAAATATTAATTAACGTCGCAACTTACTTGTAAGCATTAACCATATAACCGCCATTGCAACCATCATCAGTTTTATCACAATCAACCAATTCCTGTTCGGAGAACTCCAGCAATGAGTCATGCTTAATAGCATACTGCCCTTCAACATTCCCGGTAACACTGAATGCCCAACAGCTACCGCATTGTCCCTGATCCTTAACATGCGTCACGGCACCCTTAGTCCTCCAATCAAACTCGGTTGGAATATCAATCTCCGGTATTTTCGCCATTGACAAAGGAATATCATTTTCGTTCATCAAGTCTGGTCTGTAACCCAAAAATTGTCGATATTCCGCTTCGTGGAGATCTGCAAACTTTGATGCACCATAAATAGCGGATCCTTGTTCATTCTTATTGAGAAGCTCGGCCTTCTTCATATTTTCTTTGAAAAGCCCGAAACGATATTCTTTCTCTGTGGGTGTATAAGACTTCCTGTACTGGTGCATAAACGCCTGGAACATCGGATACTGATAATCGGTGTACATAGACGGAATAGATCTCCTTGATCTGTAGCTGTGTTGTTCTTCACCACAAGTCACATTTGTTTCTCGGCCATTAGGTAACCAAGGTTGATCCCATATTTTAATCATGCACGTCTTCTTCGTAGCCTCCTTGTTGTCTTCACATAATGCTGGGTCTTTGGCATCAGTTTTCGGACACGTTGATTCGATGATTTCGACATGAATCGTGTACAAAACACCCGAAACAATTTGTTTCTTCGCCGAAATGATATTAACAATTTTGTATTTGTTGCTGTGTGGCGACTGTGCGTCGAGTTGAACGAGAGTTTTCTTCGCCAATTCTTGAATGGTAGCGTCATCTGTGGATGTCTCAAGTGGAGCGCCAACTAACGCACGTTTTGAGCGGTTTGAACGATTTTTGTCTGCTTCACGTTCAATCTTATGACAACGTGACTTTAACAATTTCATTGTCTTGTGGTCTTTGGTGACATGCAACTGCACTTTGCATAATTTGTCGTCTTCATTAGGATAGCAATTAAGTTCTGTGCATTTTGTAGTGGCAAAACGAATAACCATATGGTAGATAGCTCCTTCGAGTTCTAGTTTTTTAACACGCAACACTTCAACTACTTCATGTTTGTGGGTACTGTCGTCTAGGCTTTCCGCAGTAAACCTGGCTAGTTTGTTTACAAATTGCTCTTCAGCAAGGACTTCTTCATGCAAGTCACGTCGGTGCCTGTCCTTGTCATTGCAATCATCATCGTCATCATCATCGTCCGAATCTGAATCTTTCTTGTTTTTGCACTTGGACTTTTTCTTGGAGTGCTTCTTCTTTTTCTTTGGACAATCGTCATCATCGTCATTATCATCGTCATCGTCGTCACATTTAGATTTCTTAGGGTTAGTCTTGGTATTTTCCGGCGAACAATCATTGGTATTGTCATCATCATCATTGTTACACTTAGTATCCTTGGCTTTGACATTTTTATTTTTGCATCCTTTACCATTGCAGTCATCATCATCGTCGTCATCATCGTCATCATCGCACGGTTTTTCGTTCTTTTTCTGGTATTTTTTATGTTTGCGTTTTTTGTGCTTATCATCATCGTCGTCAGATGAACTACTGCTGCTGCTGCTGCTACTGCTACTACTATCATCATCAGTAGAGCGCTTCAAACGTGCTGGAGTTGTTCCCGGTGCGGGTGTCGTAGCCTCCTCGGAAGATGACGACGAGTCATCGGTGGTTTGTCTCCTCATTCTTCCATGATTTTCTTCCGAGTTCGACTCAATTACGGATTCATCTAGTGAATCTTCGGTTTGTTTGTCTTTGGCAGACTCAGTTGCTTGGCCTTGAGTGTAAATATCATCAGTGTTAGCTGACAATGAGGGAACATCCTCCACAGCCATGTCTGAAGTATCCACGCTGAACTTAGTCGCTTCAATCTCATCTTTTTGTTGTGTTGAATCAGTCGGGATTATCTGCGCTTCGATGTCTAAAAGTCGTGCGGATTTCAATTCAGTCTCCTCCAAATTGCCGGTTTCGGCCATTTTGTCAAAATTCGGTGTTGCTGGTAAAGCTTCCGGCATTTCCCCGACACCGGCTTTCTTATACTCGTTGTTAACTTCGATCTCGTTGTCGAATTCATTGCGGTTTTTCTTAACGCCGACGAATTCTTGCGATGTCGTACAATTGTTAGTGATAATATGTTTATCATTGCTTATCCAGGGTTTCTGAATGAATTCAATTCTGCATATTTCAGCTTCCGCGTTCTCATCAATTGGACATACGGACCTATCTTGAATAACATTTGATTCGCAAACGGTCGGCGCAACTTCCAATAATAAAATGAATTTAACGCCGGAGACAATTTCGCGCTGTAGACGCAATACGCGGACGTTAACATGCTTCTTGGGTCTTTCCGACTCTAAATGTTGTAAAGCTGTGTCGATTAAGTTATCAACACCGGGGACATTTGTGTTCAATTCGATGGTGCATCCAGGACAATATTCGGATTTCTGGATGAATGTTTGCTCAGTCTATGAAATGTGTTTGAATTTTAAATTTCTTTTGTTTCGGAATATGTTTTATAGGAAAAATGGAACAAAGACTTACATTTGGTGTAGCTTGCTCTGTGAATAGTTCACTTGTATGTTCGATATCAGCAGGTGTTTCTACCTCATCAGACTTGATTTGGCAATCAACACCTGGCAATGTCACATACTTATTTGAACTAGGAGAATACTCGACAAATGCCTTGCAGGTAAATATAGCATTCGCGCAGCCAGCATATGCAAAGCACTCGGCTTCAACATCAAATTCAATAAACGTGACATCATCAGTCTAAAAACATATTTTGCACTTAATACTGAACGTTTTCAAATACGTATGTTTTCAAATAAAAAGTAAACATTGGCGTAAGTAGATTAAAGTGCAAAAGTTATCAATGAGGCCAATATTTTCAAAACAATTCAGAACTTGCGGAACATTCAGTGATTGCATGTTTGTATATCCCAAGAAATAAATGAACATATAAAATGTGCAAATGATCTATTTTTGTATTTTTAATACGCTACACCTACAACTATATTTAGTTTTAGTGTCTGCATCTCAACATTTTACACTTAAATTTGTTCAGACTAACAACGCAAATAAATCATAAATAAGTCTAAACTGGATTAGTTTGAAATTTATAAATAAGCACAAACCTCTTTCTGTGCACCGACGAAGGAGCCGAAATTGTAAAGATATTGGCGGTTGTGATTTTTATCCAAATACTCGAGCACGCTGATTATTTGCGGCCGATACAACTCGACTATATCATTTTGATTATTATTGTCGGTTGTAACTGGCGAACAATTAATTAATAATCCACCGTATATATTAAATAGCAGCAATATAACGGCCTGCCAATGCAGCGCCATTCTTCTAAAATTCTTACTCCTTACTGATTTGCACTGATTCTGCTCTCGTCTCTCGTTGTGGATTGTGCACAACTCTTGATTACGTTCTTGTTCTATCGTTTATGTTTGTGTTTTGTTATGAACGCGGAACACCATTTATATGAGTTCCTGCGGTTCCTGGCTAAAGAGAGCGAGACTGAAAACATCAAGAAATAACTGTTTATCTTGGATTCAAACCTAGGGTAAGTATATTAATGTGTAGATGGCAGTATAGTTGCTGTTTTTCTGTTAAAATTCTTTTAAAAATCTTATTGCATAAAACCCTTGATGTAACACCTTGGTTCAAACATGACTTGATGCCTTTGATCGCAAATAAAAGTTAAGAAAAACAAAAAAAATATATAATTATTAACGGAAAATAAAATTTAATTTATTCCGTAATATTATATACAACGATTACTTCTGAGTCTTCCTCGATATATTCGCACATGTGTGGCCGGGCGCCGGGCTTGATATGCTATTTAGACAGTCCCATATTTTTCAAAATGTGCTTTAAACTGATTTCTACATACATGGACTTATTCGGTTTTTCCTCATATTTAATACTATGGGCCAGTTGCACAGTTGACACTTAAGGTTTGGTTTAGCTAAACCGTAAACTTCAACTTAAGCTAAAACTTAAGCCAGGAATTTGTATGTAATTAAATGAGGAGTTTAAGCCTAAACTTAAGCCGTACAACATGTAAGGCTTAAGCTAAAACTTGAACTCCAAAATCCGCTTAAGCGGCACCTGTGCAACTCGCCCTAGGTATTTAAATCAACTAATAGTATATTACATAACACGAGTTGTACAGAGGCTATTACACACACAGCGAAAAAGTTAGTTCGCGTGTATATAATGCCTTTACTCACACACGTCACACGTTATGTACGATACTTTTCCTACGTTTCCTACGAGAAATGATGCACTGCAATTTCGGGACTGTTCTTTTGTTAGCAAATCTGACCCAGGCTGCCATTTAAATCAATCAATTAGTTTTTCGAAAGTTTTGCATTTACATATACTGCGAGTATTGGGAATTGAGAAATACCAATTTGTATAATTAAAAGCAAAATGGATATAATAGATATGGCATACAATTTTTGTGTTACCTGTACTATAAATTAGTTCCTAAATAAAATTGCACATTTAGCGAATGTTCTACTAATAATTACCGCGTTGGCATTGCGCATTGCATAGAGAAACAACTTGGAACTTGTTTTGCAATTACAAGGTTACAAATACACAACAGAAATGCGTTAGCATAACACAGGGTGATCGAATAGGACTGAAGACCAGTTGAATTTCGCGCCATAAATAATTTCAAACTACCATAGAAATCCTATAAGTTTGACATTTATGAATAGCACCCGGGGTCACCCAGGATATACATACAGGGTGTAACCAAAAAGGTCTAGGACCTCTCGGACCAATTTGGGACGAAATTCTGAATAAAAAAATGTTCCATCTTTCTTCGTTTGGTTATCCGCGGTCATCAAAGTTGAAATTAACAACAAAGAAATACGCGTATTGGGAAGAACTTGTGGAAAATGCTAAACGTGGTGACATTTGGAAGATCCTTTTGAACCGATAATGTTTAAACAAAAATCCTTTATCTTGCTTCTCTTGGATAAACGAATTTAACTTTTTAGTGATGAATGCCTTGACTCTTGACATTATTGAAAATTTGATGTTCTTTGTGTGTCCAAACGGCGCAAGGAGCATTTTTTCTATTAGGCCTTCATTTTCAAAATGATTCGATGATGGCCAATCCGCGGATTTCATTGTTGAAACTTGCAAGATTTCCAATGTTTATGACCGCGCATAGCCAAACGAAAAAAGATGGAACCAATTTTTATTAAGAATTTCTTCACAAATTGGTCCGAGGAGGTCTCCATGAGAGGTCCTACACCTATTTGGTTACACCCTGTATAAACCGGTGTGGACAGTGGACCTTACACCTTATTGCTTGCTGTTGCTGTTTTTGTTTTCTTCAAGCTTAACACAGCAAAATGTAATACCACGACGTAATAATCTCCCTGACTCCCTTAGTATAGCAAAGTCCGTGATAAAGACTCATATCCAGCTCCAGCTGACAACATCACAACAAACAAATAAACCTCGGAATAAACCGAATCAAACTGGCTAATCGAACATAACAGAAATAGATAGACCGAAAGTAGTCTTAGCAGTTGCCTTGCATATGATGGCAGCTTTAGGCAATGTCACGCTCCGTCATCGTCACGTGGTCACGTGCATCGAACATCCTCTTTTTCATTACATAATCTACAATACAACGACCAAAAACACCAAACCTCCCCCAAATCCCCAATTCATTACGTAAACTCTTATCGGCTATCCTAAACTAATTGGCAATTTGTCATTTATGGAGCAGTAGCATAAATAACAATACGATGAAAATCATCGAAACTGGAAATATTACATGTATCACTTTCTTATGGTTGAGTACTGGGCAACGTTTATAAATTGCAAAATTTTGCAGTTTCCTCATATTCTTATAGTATACAGTCTTGAGTCTTAGCATATTAATGCATTAGATTCTTCGATTTAACGAAATTCATTTTATATAAATCATTAAAATAATTGTAGAATTATAACTAACTCACTAACTGCAAGACAACATCCTAATCATACACGTTTTTACGTTATCTTTTGTTTACACAGTTCTGATATCTTCATCGAAAAGTTAAATAACAGCTCATTGAACAGACCTCAATGAGATTGTGATTTTAGACATCATACGAGGCATCATACCAACTTACCAACACTTCCTTTAATAACAGATATAAGCTATCAAATATCATATCATGTACAAGTACCTATCAAGCAAAAACATACATCGAAATTTGATAAGAACCGTCTTTTCCACTTTCATTTTCTATTTTCTTATTTTTGTTTATTAAAAAAAAATATCTATAGTAGCTTTGTTCATTTTAGCTGTAATTTCTACACTTTTCTCAATGTGTAGAAAAAATGATTGTTTCAACAATCGACAACAATCAATCAAAGAACAAAGCTAGTGTTATGGATACGTTGTCTAAATTTTTGTGTCAGTTGTTTGAGTTTTCGTTTTCAAATTATTCATGTGTCATTTTGTCCACGAAATTTAATTTAAAAATCGCACTGAAATTTTCCGTAAAATACATATTTTCTTTGCCAATCGTCCCATTCGATTTGTGGTAAAACCCAGTGATAATGTCTAACCGTTTTCGTTTTGAAGAAATGTTGTGTTGAATGTGATCAAAGCATGATTTTCGTGTATCAAATACAATAATTTTTTGAACGTCTATTGTTAAGGTAGGAACAAATTAAATTACCTTAACCATAAAAAAACATGAATAGAGAGTCTTGTCTCAAATCTTTTCGGAATTTCTGTTTTCTTCGAATTTGTTCATTTTCGATTAATTGCAAATCCAAATTTTCAATGACAGACAAATCTTGATGAACCAACCAGAATTTTAATTTGAGAAGATTGATCAAAGATGTAGCTAACGATTTAATTACAGTGCCATTGAGGCTTTAAAAGTGGCTTATCCTTTGTTCTAGTATTACGGATTAAGGACGTGTTGGAGAAATAGTGAAAAACTCGAGTGGTGTGAAGAATAATTAAATGGAAGCACAACCTGCCCAGAATAAAATATTTGTTCGTGAATCAGTGAATGTTGATGAAGTTGAATGGTTTCACTAGTGAAATATCCTTCCTTGGAAAGTGTCCTTTCCACTCTGTCCAGTGACTCGTATTCGCCGTGTAGCCACCGCTTTAGCCAGTGGGTCAGTAGTAACAGTAACAAACCACACGACATACAGAGATAGCATACATGCGTGCGATTTTTAAACGGAACGCCCTAACACTAGCAGGAGAACAGCTCCTTGTCCTGCAGCTAAAACGCCAAGCTAACGGTAAAATAGTCCGCGCCATACACAGAACACACTGACACACATTTCGAGCAGCTTTCCTTTATGCCCGTTGTCCGTTCGGTAAGTGCGACTGATGCGCCTGCATCGCTTGTTTTCCGTGCTACCTTTGGAAAATGTGCTTATCCTATCCTATATCCTGCCTGCTAGTGACCTTCGAGCATTTGGCCCACATAAACGCATAGCAGTGCTTAGCAGAAGCGGAGAGTGGAGCAATCGAGCAGTATACTCCTACTTTCTCTCTTCGAATCGTTCGCCTTGTAGCCTAGCAGCCTGCTGGCCTGCTAGCTCAGATAATGAATGTTGGCAAAGCGCGCGCGCGCGCACCAAAATGCTCCAAACCACAATGAACTGAAATCCACACAGTACACAAACGTGCCAGGATACCAACAGCCCACCGAGAGTCCACACTCCACACAGCTAGGCGTCCGCGTCAGTCCCGCTATTCGTCCACTTGAATCTAGTCAGAGAGTCAGCGCCAGCAGGTTACGTGTGCGTCGACATCGACGATTACATTACGCCACCGAGTGCAGAGCGGAGAGTATACGGTCGCCTGCTGCCTGCCAGTGTGTCGTGGAGTTTGAGTGCATGCGAGAAGGCGAGTCGCGACACAATCCTGCAACGTAAAGCGCGTTCGCGTTCGCCAAACACAGAATTTTATCGTCGTATGTGAGTGAATGTGAGTGCCGCTGTTGTCGCGTGTGCTGACCGTACTGCCGCCGCTCTCCGCCGCGCTGTCCTCCGCCAGCAACGAACAGCGTGCTTTGTTTTTCCTTTTTTTCTCTCGATTAATCGCCCCAAAAAACAGACAAGCCACACACATTTGCGCCCACTTCGATTGCACGCCTGCCGTCTGCAAGCAATTTTGCAATCGCAATTTAACTAACTCTCGTTTACGCTCTATGCTAATGGACGTCTAAATTTTCAAGATGGCCGCCGACTCGGGTATGGATACGTGCCCATCGCCAGAAATTGCGGACTCCAGGAAGCGACCGCTTGATGGAGATACGGAAAACGGGGATACGAAGCGCTCACACTTTAGCACAGGTAAACCAACTAGCTCAACAATTCTCCTCTAACTCTCTATACCTACATATTATTGCTGCCTCTATCTATTGAATTGAACTATTCTTTGTATCGAGTATAAATAACGATAACGAGCGATAACGAATGTGGGAAGCTTCCAAGGATAATACTATATGATAAATACATGAAGCTTGCGTTGATGAGAAAAGCGAGTAGCGGACTTTAAAAAAATTTGACGATCCAGTTATTATAACACGGTGTGTTTGTGCGTCGTGATTGTACGCGTTTTGGGGGCAACGGGCAAAAAGGGTGTGCTTCGTCCTGGGCCTTGAAGCGGATCAGCTGTTTTCGCGAGTGTTGCGAAAGTTCCTCTTCGAGCACGAGCACGACAAAGCCGACCCACACTGCTGCGCTGCCGCTCGGCACACACACGCAACGCCAAAGCGTAGCAGTAATCGCACCGCACGCCTCACACACGGCACGGGGGCTTGAAAGACAGCAATGCAGGCGGCATCGGCAGCGGCAGGCAGGAGCAGGATACGCTCGTGGCAAACAGAACGGCAGTGTGTCGGTGTGGTGTGACCGTCGGTTGCTCGCCGCTGCTGTTCGACGCTGCACGCTCGTCGTTGTTGCTGCCGCTCTTGCCATTATCGGCGGGGCCCCTGTATATGTGTGTCGTCGTCATCTACAGCAGTCAACCTGCACGCGAACACCCGCCTGCCACTGCTCTGCTCTATTGTGAAATAGACCGCAGTCGCTGTGTGCCGACGACGACAATTCTGGAATTGTAAAAGTCGGCCTTGTTGCTGCCGCCGCGAATGATTCGCATCTGGTGCGGCAATTCGGCTCTGTGTCTGTGTGTTGCTGCTGCTGCCGCGTTGACACCGACCACGACGACGTCACTGCCGCCGCCGCCGACTTGCGAACTGGGAGCACCAGCACTGGCAGCGCTCCGACGAGGTCCATCGAGCTGACCATTAGCATTGACTTGCTGCGAGCGCAGCGGAGGCTGTTGTTGCCGACGTGGTTGTTGTTGCCGACGTGGTTGTTGTTGTTGTTGTTGGTGTGTGCTGGTACTTCCGGTGGGCCAACACGTACCACCCCCAAACGATACGAATCTTTATCAAACAACTCGATGATAAACGATCAGGCGGAAACGTTCCTCTTTGACAGTCTGTTGTATTCGTTGCCGATTGGTGAGTGCGAGCCAAAAACGATAAATTTTCTCAAATCAAGTCCGCTCATCGTTCATTCTCTTCGTTTTTCTAAATTGTCGAAACTTTTCATCTCACATCGTATATCGTATGATTTTGCTAGCTACTAAACGTGCCCAAATTTCGCCTACGTAACATTATTACATGCCGCATTGCATTCGACCATGACCTTTTTTTCTTAGAACTAGCACACAATGCGTAATCGTAAACAAGCAAGCTTCATCAATATTATTATGCTCTGCACTTTGAATCATTCACCGTGTGGTGTGTGTGTTTTACAATTCTTGCTAAAACGACCTATTCGACTTTGTGATTTTTTTCCTGTGTCCATGTGTGTGTGTGTGTGAAATTTAGCAAATAATGAACACGGTGCACTTTTAACAATGCAAACTTGGCCATAAATTCTCTATTAACGTGCCACATCACTCCAATCGCAATCATCGATCATTTTTCGGTTGTTATTTTAATTGCTGTAACTTGTGCCTGCGCGGGTATCGTATCAATTTCGTGCCCTAGTGCCATCGCCATCACGTCGCATTCTCATAAATTCAATTGATATCCTACTTTTGGGGAAAATATAAAGAAAATACATGGTACAAATTGCTGCCTGTGCGATTAATGTGCGCTATGTAGGCGCCTTGAAGCTCTGTTTGTGCTCTGCTGTTCGCAGTTCGTTCGAGTTTCGAGCTCGCTTGCTGCTTTCATTGTGATGACGTCAACGCCGCGGATCAGCTGTTTCGATTTATTCCGTTCCGTGAAAGCGCCGCGGCGCTTTTCTTTTCAGTCGCATATATTCCGCATAGCAGTCATTGTTGATTGTTACGTTACGTTACAGAAAGTACGAAAGTAGGTAGAAGCTCCTCGAACGCAAACCCTCTTTGGAACTCCCACCTGACAACATTCATTGTCCCTAGCGAGGTGAATCTATTATTAATTATTGAATAAAAATTATCAATACGCTGCTTGAAATGAATTGAAACAGCAATGAAAGACATTAATAGTAAGTGGGGCACTTTTAAGGTGGAGGTCAAACGTTTAGTTTGCTCTCGCTGCGCTCTGCACTGTTCTATTGCCTAGCACACCATAGTTAGTTGCACATTATTTATTATTACAATTTGTAACAACTAAATACACCATAGTCGTTCTCTTATCGTCATTTCGTTACATTCAGTTACGCTTGTCGATTTTATGCTGCTGCTCGCTCAGGCTCTGACTCCAATCGTAGGCTATACGCTACAACGCTACAAGGCTACCAAAGCCGCGTTTTAAGTGTCGCGCACACTTCGTTTGCTGTTGCTTGCATAGAGCTACATTAAAATATGTAGGGAATACTTACTTACAAACACATGAAACGAAATGCTGCTAGCTTGAGTTGACTCCAAGTAAAAGCTAAGCGAAATCGCATGCTAACGCGACTTGGATGACGTGGTTTACGTAACGCTTTACGTAACATTGGTAAACGCTCCAAGTTGTTGCGATCGATGTTTCGAATCGGTTTATTGTTTGGTAGCATCATCAAGTGCATGGCATTTTTTGTTCATTCAATAAAATATTTTTGTTATTAGGCATTTGCGTTGAGGATTTGACATAAATAAGGCTGCGGTGTCATGTTTTCACGATTAAAATGTTGACATCACACAGCACATGTAAATGCGATGGTGATGTTTTGTGCTTGGCGCAGCGGCTCCGAGGCTTGCGGTTATTATAGTAATGTTGTTGCTGCTGGTTGCATCATGTTTATATTTATGTCATACTATTATTTTTTACTCAGCTTAGCATACATTTTTAAACGCTTTATTAATTTAAATTAAATTTGTACTCTTGTATGAAGCATACGTATCAATTAGGCCTAAATTTTACAACCATAACGGTGAACACACAAAAGTTAAGTCGCTTACTTATTAGTTGGTTACAGGTACTTCGTACTTACTTACTTGATACTTGAGTTTTATATTTGTATAACAAATAGTGCGAGTACACTTATCGTGAGCAGATAAAAATTTTATTAACATGAAGCATAGATAAATTTGAGGAAATGCCATAGTACGAAAGTAAAATACGTTATTTGGATATCTTAGAAAATTTTATCAAAATGTTTCGTAATTCATATGAATTCAATTTCCTATATAAATTCAATTTTTTTTCAGTTTTATCATTGTAGTGAGTTTATGTTGGGGCCTTGTTGAGGAAACGTATTGACAAAATGCTTGTTATTCTTAGATAAAAGACTAATTGTAATTGAATTTTAATTTCAGTTCAAAATAAGCTTCCGAGGATAATTTGAGCTTTGAGCCCAATATTGCCATCAGCCTTAATGAGCTAACGATAATAGTTTGTAGTATTGAATTTGTATTTAGGTTTAAACATGGCTTTAAACAGTAATTGAAAATCGTTAAGATGATGATAACATTGCATTCATAAGTACTTAGAAGAAAATGATCCTTATCACATAGCAGCTATGTTATTCATACAACAATTGTAGTGTGGCAGTACTATTTAATTAAAGAGTTTGCAGACGCAAATTATCATTATTGCATTCATGCTTGGTATTAATAGTTTCATTAACAAATAATGTTAAGGATTTGTGGCTTATTACATGTTGTTACACGTCCCTAACAATATTTTATTTATTCTTGGTAAATAAAAATCTACAATGTTGATATTACTAAATTGCTAATAGTTCCTTCCCGATTAGATTAGTTTTTCTTCTGTATATCAATAAGTATATGGGATATGTTGTATGAAAATAAATTGCGAATGAACTATAAAAACATACAGGGTGTCCCGTGACAAAAGACCCACCGGGAACTGGCAGATTCTGGAGGCAAAACTGAATCGAAAAGTCTAATACAAAAATTCTTAGGCTAGAGCCGTTTTCGAGTTAGAAGCA
>JARJDT010008850.1:0-15263 GCA_030264655.1 Leptusa sp. GC000079
AAAATGCTTGTAGATTTGCAAGTACGCCGGAAAACAATGAGATTACTTACGATTTATTTTGACTTGTGGGTGAAGAAAGGCTAAATGAACTTAGCCTGGTTTGATTATCGCTATTTGCGCTTGAAATTCACGATTAACGAAGCAAGTCGCAGTGAGTGAGCAGCACGATGGAAAGATGGCGTCGAATGCGGCACAAATCTCAAATGGGAGCGAAACGAAAACGAAGCGCGCGTCGCAGTCGCCACAAATGCGAAGTAACGCGCAGTCCCCACTACTTTCGATAATTAATGACCATTTCAAAGTGTTCACGAGCTAATGACCTTAAATCCTTACAAACTGCATATTCAGGAGAAATGCTCATTATTTGCGAGGTATTTACTTGGTATTAGGCCATTAGTAGTCATTATCAACAAATGATTGCAATTTTAAATTTAACGGCTTTTGATTTGTTCCTAAATTCTGCTTAAATTTGGATGAGTGCGACATCTGCATTTATAACATGAACATCGGCAACAAAATTTATAATTATTTAAATTATAGGATTGGCGCATAATTTATGTTTACTGCAAAAGTTTTTAATTAATATTACGAATATTTACAATAGAATACAATCAAATTTCAATTTTATCTTATCACTGCTCTTGGTATTTTCTACAGGATGATTAAAAACATTCAGAAATCCGCAAATATTAACTTTTCAAAAAACGATATCTATAGCTCTGTTTTAAAATTGCGAATATTCAATTATTAATACCCTTATTGGAATGAGAGAAAAGATTTATTACAATATTTTTCTGGTACATACTCATACTCTACTATAATAGTTCATAAGAATCCGACGAGAGGAAATGCCATTTTTGAATTATACCCTTGTAGGTATAATATTATTTAGTCAAAACATTGTAGTTCTGGAGGAATAAATTCCGGAACTGGCGGTGGTTCCACAGGAATTTCAACATCTTGAAGTTCTATCAATTGCATCGCACAAGAAATCTCATTCAACAAGTCTAACTCATCCTTATAAGCCTTGTTTTTTTCTCCGTTGTGTATTTCTTTACCTGGATTAATTTCATTTTTAGATTTTTTGCTTCCTAAAATGTTAAAAATTCCCAAAAAAACTCACCCAAAAGAATATCAAAGCCATCAATCCATCTAGGCGTGTCTAATATTAATGGTTCATTGTTTTTATTTTTGTTCACTTCCTTTTCTCTTGCATCTATTTTTGTCATATCGTCTGCCATTAAACATGCAATTGACTCACGTTTTTCTGGACCTGTGGCTTCATACTCAATCGTAAATATGCAATCTTTATATTTCAAGTAATTTCTATACGCAGAACACAAAAAACATTTTTATTTTCTATTTTTAAGGTGCAAATGATTAAACAATTTAAATTGAACAAATAAATATTAAAAAAAATTGCCGACGTGTTAAAAGTCCTTAAATTTTCTAAATTTTCCTTCTTGATTCGTTTCTATTGTGACGCGAAATTTAAATTTGAATTTATCCTTAATATTTTTATTTTAGTCAGGATTACCTGTTTGATTTGACCAAAGAAGAACGTTCGCCAATAACAATATGCTTGATTGTCTGGACATCAATATAAGATGGTTTGCACGTCGTTGATAATTTCCCATCTTTATTGCACTCACTCATAAATATTTTGTTATTGCCATAAAGCTGCAAGATGAAATAGGTGTCGTCCCCTTTCTTGTTCTTATTAATAAATTTTGCACCATTACGTAGACATTGCAAGCGCTGTTCATTAATCAACATTTCATTTTCCGCGCCGATATGTTCCTTCAAATCTTGCAAACATTTGTTATGTTTGTACAAATATTTCCACCGCTTATCGCGTTCTTCCTGTAATTGTTCCTGTACACGTGCGTAAGTTGCAGTGTACGCAAACATATTCCATTCGTCGAACGATTTTGGATGTTGTTCGATGATAATTTTGAGTTGTCCTTTAAGCACTTGGTAAAGCTTCTTAAAATCGGCCTTGGAATCTATGCTTTTGACGCGCATTTGTGCTTTGGTTTTGAAGAGCAGCATCAAACTTCTCACGAACAATTCTTCGAAGAATTCAATTTGGCGACTTTCGCGTGCTTCACGTGTTTCAATTACTGGTGAAGCAAAATAGACCGGTAGATAATAATTGTGGTCATGTACGCGCACACCAACGCATAGAAGGTCTGTAAGAAGACTGACGACATTCTGCGAAATTGTGTACAGTTCCTCTTCGCAGGAATAATCTGCTTTTTCCAGACTGTCAAAGTAAGCTTTGTTGTATTGTCGGCCATAATCCAAACATTTCGATACAAGTGAAGTGGGCGAAAGTTTCGACAAGGACATGCTGCTTGCAATTGAAAACATGGAGTCGGCTTTTTGCAAATTACTGATCCATCTTTTTTCCTCTTCTTGTTGTTCATCGGAGGCGGGAAAACGCAAAAAGTCGGAATCAGTACTTAACACACTCCAACGTTGATCTTCGCGATTGATGTAATGATCAATATAAGTTTGCCTAACAAGAAATTAAATAGTTTTATCTAATGTGTTTCAGGTTTGAATAAAATTTGAAAATATTACGTTAATAAACGCGTTTGAAGTATGAATGCACCACGTGCAATCACTTCATTAATCTGACCATATTCACACAAAAACTTATAGAAAATTTGGCGGTTTGCAGAATTGTTGAGTTCCGATAAAATTGCGGAACGTTCAGAACCTTTGGTAAAACTAATCATCGTATTGATCAGATTGAAAAGCAATTGATAGTACGATACTTCCAATGGTTGGTCCATTCTTAGATATTGCATCACAAAAGGCACTTTAAAATTGTCCATTATCTATACATTAATCAAATTTTACGCCATATTTTTTCAGTTTTTCGGTCAGACTTACAATTTTTTTGTTTGTTGTAGAATACTCTCGTTTATTTAATATGAAGACAATTAATTTAAGTGCGAATGTAGCCGAAGTGGAACTTTCCTGGGAAATGCTAACAATTTTTTTAACAAAATTATCACTGAAAGAACGTTGATATCCGTTTTTCATGAGTAAACAAAATACGTTGATGGCACCGGATTTACCATCAGCGTCTAGTTTTTCGTTTTCAATCCAATCTATTAATGCACTTTGGCGCTTTGTTTGAACTAAAATAAAAATTTAAACAATATATTTAAGTAAAATTTAAGAGTATCGATTTAATGCCTATTTCGTCAATAAAAATTTTCTCAGATGATAATTCCAATAATAGTTTGTTATGATCTTGTTTAAATTGCGTAAACATTGCTTCGACTGTATCGCAAATGCACGGCACTAAGTTGACTTCATTTCCATTAATAATATCTCTTTTAACTGTTTCTTCAGTGATGTAATTAAGTCCGGCATCTTCTCTATTATTGTTAAGGCGAAAACGAATTTTTAAATCCAACTGTTTTTCTTCATCCTTTTATTGAATATTTAATTTTAAATCCAGGTTTTCAATTCAATTAAATGGTATAATTACCAATGGTTCATCTTTGTATATTTGATTGTATTCCTTGATGATTATGTTAATGTTTTCTTGTAGAGGTAAATCTGGATTATATTTGTATAAAATATAATTTTCGTTTCCGCTGAAAACTCCGATTCCTATGTTTTCCATTTTGATTTATTAATTTAACATCACGTTTAAACAGCTAAATACTTTGAAACAAACTAGCCAAAACCGATGCTTAAGCTAATTTTGTAACACTGCGCACAAATAATGAAATTAGAGGAAGTTACACCCAATTATAAATCGATGATAAAGTGCGAAGCTGTTATCTAATCTTATCAAACTGTTTCAAATTGTGTAAATACGTTCAAGTAAAAATTTTCAACCGCAAATATAAATACAATGTGATCGAATGTTTAAATCGCATTTAATGTTCTGAATTTTGCGGGATTTTTAAATGTTTTTTGTGTTATGTTGGCAGCACTGTGAAATTATGTTAGTTGTGCAGTGCTGCCAACATCACAAACTGAATAAAATAATCTGAAAGTCATCAAGGCATCAAACATTTTCGATCACTCTGTATAAAATTATGCAAATACCACGTAACTGGAAAACTAATGATTCATGTTTACTCTTATGTTAATGTATAGTCAAACAACTCAGAAATATCCGTATTTGTGTGCATTTTATTAATTTATATTTTTTGCTTTAAAAACAAACTTTTATAAACTTTAGCTTTAGAATACACCAGACTTTTTGTCCAAAATTATTTTCGGACTGGATAGTAAGGATGATCCAATTTGGACAAATCAGGAGGCTGCACAAACTCAAAATCGTGTACTTCTTGCATTCCTTCGGGAGTGATGGCCCACAACTCGGGATGCTCCTTCTTAAAAGTGCGATACCATTTATCAATGAGCGGATAGCCGGAAAAGTCGATTTTAATCGCTTCCAAACACATCGTTGAGGTGATTAACGGAAAATCGGCGATTGTTAGATGATCAGCGGCGGCATATTTGAATCCTGTGCGTTTGAAATATTCGTTGAAAATCTGCAAGGCGACGTGGACCATTTTCAGGCTGAAGTCCGTGCGTTCCATTTTAAAGAAAATCGGAGCCATCTACCCCAACACAACACAATTAACTTTTATACTTTGTTTTCTTATCTCTTAGACAAATTCATAATTAAATATTGTTGATAAAAGTAGGTAGACATACAACATGCGTTCCAATATTTTTGTAATAAGTCGACAGGTTGAAACACAATCGGTGGTTCACGATAGCTCTGGCCTTCGGATCCTTCGGGTAGAGTTTGTCGTCTTTCGCATATTTATCAGCAAGATATTGCAGGATTGCATTACTGAAAAATGGAATGTCACGGTAAACAATTAAGTATGTATGTACTTCAGTACTTCCAGAAGTATAGTATAAGTATGTAGATATGTTGAGTAGTAGGTAAATGAATAACAATCATGTTTACCAGTTTATACCTCGGTTAATACTTATTGTGTAACTGGTGATAACTTGCTACTTGTCTTGTTTATTTAAATTGTGCTTAATGGAATTTGCAGTATTTGTATGGGTTTGAAGTGGGATGTTTGTATGCAAAAATGCGAATAATTTACCTTTCACCCAGCAAGAAACCATTGTCATCCAATACCGGTATTTCTCTTTGTGGATTCAACTAAACATTTAATAATAATTAAAGAAAAGTGCAATTTAGCTGAACTTCACTTCATCGAAATTTTGAAAATCAACAATCAACAAGTTTTTCAATGTTTTGTTAGTTTTATAATAAATTTGACGAATCCAAACATTTTTAAGTTATTCATTCAAATTCTATAAATTCTAAACTAAATTAATTATTTACCAAATAAAAGAAATTGCTTTCTAATGAATAAAACGCGACCCAAACTAAAGAACTAAAGAAAAACTTTGAAACTAAGCGTGGGTTGTTATTGATTTTCGATTTCAAAAGTTCATCAAACTCTAACTCATTATTAAACTACAACTAGGCAATTACGGAATACCTTTTCATATTCAGGAGTTAAATGTTCGCCAGTATTGAAATTAACGGATATGAGTTCGAAATCGACGTTTAAAGCCCTAAGTGCTTGACGAACGGCCAATGATGGCGGTCCATCAGTCACCCCGTACAATTTAACTCCGCTCATTATAAAACTCAAAATTTCGATTGTGTATCAGTAAAAACCGAGCTAAAAACACGCAACTTGTGATGATGGCAGCAAATACTGAACTGAACTGACCGAAACCAAACAACTTCAAACAAGTATTTTTAACTTTCACTTACCGCACTCCCAAACTCTGATTTCGTTGTGTACTCTGAGTGATCTCGCGCATCTCGGTTATCTCGCTGTTTCACTACGCTTAATTAAAAAAATATAAAACAAGGAGAGGAGGATATTACATTACATTAAAACAAGTGAACGCCAAGGTCATCATTTATTGAATATCCTGCCTAATTATCATTTGTATTCTTACTTTTTTTTATTTATTTATTTTTCATTTCTCTAAACATCTCATCTCATAATAGGTTTATTATGTGACACATAGATTATTTGTATTTGTGTTCTGTTTTAGTTTTGCTTGTTTTGTAAATTGTAATTGACTATACAAAGTGAGCATTTATTCAACCATGTGTAGAGTTTCAAAATTTAAATATTATTTTGTTACTTTCTGTTTGTAGATATTATATGTAGATTAGAATCATCATAAAGTTCCAAGGCAAGTAGATAGCTAAATACTCACTTTGTACAATCTCTGTTCTGTTTTGTTTCAATTACATTGACAACATGATAACGCAATTAGTAAGTTATAAGAATTAAACCGCGTGTTGGTGTGTTTCGTGTTCAATTGTACTTAGAAGGAACTCCAATTAATTATAATGTAAAATATAAAATAGAAACACGCCCAGTATACAACAGAATAGATAATTAATAAGATTAAAGGATAAAATGCGCTAAAAATGCACTTTGAATCATTTTGAATAATTTTCAATTGACGTTAACATTAGTAAATTTGCTTTGCACATACAAGACTAAATAATAAATAAAAAATACTCAACATTATCAACAACAACAATGAAAGTGCATATTCTCCAATATTCGTTTAGGTACACGAAGACAATCAATAAAGTACTTAATTTATGATCACAATAATAAGACTATTCACACATATTATAATTTAAATTTAGTCCTAGGTTATCACAATAAATTGAAAACCCGTTTCTTCCTGTTCACAATCAGTGTAATTTGCGCTCACGATTTTTACCTATGGGGTTAACCAGCTTTTTACCTGTTTATAAGTCGTCTTTGGCGATTGGCACATTGCTGCCTTTATGGTTCTCGATGATCGACAAGATTTTTTTGTTATAATTTGGATGAATTGATTTTTGCAGCTCAACAAGCGACTCTTCCGTTTGCTTAAGTAGTGTGATTGCAGTTCGAAGCAACTTTTGCCATTTCTGCATCTCAACTGAATGTAGCGTTTCTTGTTTCTGTAGGAGTTTTATCCAATCATCATGGTTTTTTGGCGGATCCCTAGTGAAACACATCGTCATATTTTCAGTTCAAAAAGTTACATTTGTCAAGTTAAAGTATTACTTTAATACTTGTAAATCGAGTACGGAATGCGGTGTTGAATCCTCCAAACTCCATAATCGATAATAGAGAAAAATGTTCAATATCACTAATAAGATAAGTACACCGAACACAACTGATGTGGCGAAATGCGATTGGGAATTACGGCGATACGTCGAAACGCCACGAATCTTCGTCAGTGAGCTGCGATTAGCTCGTGGCTCTTCAAGATTTGCAACGCGCGTGCTTTGTTGCCGTCGACGACGACGCGATTTGCGCTTCACTGCATGCATCAAATACTCTTCAGCTTCCTCTATTAATGCTTTGCTTAAACATGTGTAGAAGTCTTCAAGACCTGACCAACAATTCTTTTCAATCATTCCTGTAAAGTATTTTTTAAGTCCAAATAAAGAACGATAAAGAATAGCAGAACGAGACCTTTTACTAAACCCCACACCGATTTTCTGTATTTGATTTGCCCGTAGACGGCAATAGATGTTTGATTTTCGGAAATGCGATGGATGCAGTAATGTAAAAGAATGCAAAACGAATCTGCGTAGGGAACACCTGCATTTACAGTTTCTGCATCAATTGAATATAAACGACCTGCTTTACTGCAGGGTAACATTACCTGAAAAGAAGGACATTTACATTGTTTAAACAACTCCAAATCGCACAATTTTATAGTTATTGACACATTTTTAATGATGGATTATTTTCTTGCATTATGTTATAATCTACGTCCTTCCACAAATTAATATGTTATAAAACAGAAATTAATTTTAATTTCATAATTAAACATAATTTTTATTTTTTTGTTGAAACCTCGGTTGAAACTTTATGATCTTAAAGAGCCTTTTAATAAAAAAAGTATGTTAAATAATTATTTCATTATCTGTAAAATTCTTGCAGAAGTATATTTTTAAATTGTGTTTCATACAAAATGTAAAGTGCGCGTGTTCACACTTAATATTGAAAAAATATTTAATCCTTGTTTAAAAACGAAAGAGACTGAAATGTCTCTAAATATTCTAGGAATTTGATGGGTTGAAATTTGAAATCCGCTTGCATGATTGGCTAATGCTATCGCGCTAATATTTTAATTTATCTTATAGTTCTTAAATAGAGATTACGATTTTAGGAAAATTTCCACGAAAAAAGTGATTGCCCAATAATTTGCTTCAAAAACACTTATGCACATTTTTGATAATATATTGAATTTTGTGATACTACAGAAAATGAAAATACATTTACTATATCTAAACATTTAAAAGTTTGTGATATTGTTGTGATTTTTAATATTTAATGCTCGATATTGATGTTTAATTTTCCAAAAAAATGTTTAAAATCAAATAAGTTCATGGTGTATACGAATGCAGAGACATACTTGAACATGAAATAAATCACAAACATAAATAAGAAATAAGTACAAAATTTAATGATAACGTTAATCAATTTTCAATACTGGAAAAGGCCACTTCAATCCTGGTATAAATGCAATCGCATTCCAATAATATTCAGTTGCCTCAAAATGATTCCGCTAAAATTGTTTATATTTTGCGCTTTCGCTATACTAGCAACTAGTGCATGGCATGTCTGCCAAGATGAAGCATTTTGTGCAAATTTGCGCCATCGTGAACCAAGCCACTTCGCCTTGGATAGAAACACAATCGAAAAGACTGATTATAAATCCGTAACAGCTATACTGATCAATCAAGCAACCAATAATAGTTACCGTTTCGAGTACATTGCACACAACGACGGTATATTTCGTATTAGTATCAGTGATGATACTATTCCAAAGAAGAAAATTCCAAGTGTTTTACGAGAGGGAATGTCTTACGAGGATCTTGAAGTTGAAGTGAAACAATCAAGCATATGGCTATCGCATGAACATTCTGTGGTTGAGATCAACTTGGACAACTTCGAGATACGCAGTGCTAATACGCTGACAAACGAAGTAATTTACATTAACCAGGCAAAAGACATGGTTGTTGGTGAGGCTCACGCATTGAAGTTCAAATTTGCAAACGCGCACACCGCGTATGGAATACCCGAACACGGCGAACGTCTCGTCCTCAAAGACACAAAGAATGCTGAACCTTATAGATTATTCAATTTGGATTATGGCTACTACAAAGTGGAATCCCCCGAATCATTGTACGGAGCTGTCCCTGTGTTTTACGCTCTGGGCAAATCGGCTTTAGGCCCCGACAAAGCGCATGTTTCCGGTGTTTTCTGGAACAATCCAGCGCAAACTTTCGTGGACATTGAATACACCGTAGATGCTGTCGTTGCTGATTTCATCACTGAAGCCGGCACCCTCGACTTCTTCATCTTACCAGGCGGACCAACATTTAAACACGCTGTCAAGAACTATATGGAGCTCACCGGACCTGCTCCATTGCCACCGCTCTTCGCTTTAGGTTATCATCAAAGTCGCTACAGTTACCTCACTCAAGACTACCTCGAAGATGTTGCTGATAAACTGTCTGCAAACGACTTCCCCGTGGATGTTTTGTGGCTAGATATCGACTACACCGATGGAAAGAGGTATTTCACATGGAACTACACTGCATTTCCGGACCCTTTGGGCATGCAAGAAAAGTTGGCACGAGATGGCCGTCGACTCGTCACAATTATAGATCCGCATATTAAAGCAGAGACCGGTTACTGGGTATATGACCAGATGATGGACGGGAATTATTACGTGATGAACGCTGATGGAAGCCCTTATGAAGGAAATTGTTGGCCTGGGAAGAGTTCCTACGTGGACTTCATCAACCCAGATGCGCAGACATGGTGGGGAAATTTGTACAGGAACTTCCCGAATTCAACGGACAGACTGTGTATCTGGAACGATATGAATGAACCGTCTGTCTTCGACGTCGAGGAAAAAACGATGGCGAAAGATGTTCTCCACTATGACGATATCCAACACAAGGAAGTGCACAACATGTACGGCTATGCGATGACAAAAGGTACCTTTGAAGGACTGAACAAGCGTGACAGTGGGTCAAGTCGTCCATTTCTCTTGACACGTTCGCATTACGCCGGATCGCAGCGCTACGCAGCGATTTGGACCGGTGATAATATAGCGACATGGGAGCACTTGCGCGTCTCTATTTCGATCTGTCTCACTGAAGCGTTAGCGGGGATCAGTTTTTGCGGGGCGGACGTGGGCGGCTTTATCGAGCGACCAACGGAAGAGCTCTTCCAGCGCTGGTACCAACTTGGCGCGTGGTATCCGTTCTTCCGCGCGCACAGCAACAACGAACAAGACTATCGCGAGCCGTACTTGTACGGAAAAGAGGTACAGACGCGTTTCCGCAATGCTATCAAGCAACGCTACGCGCACTTGCCATACTGGTACACCTTATGGTACGAACACGAGAAAGGCGAGCATGAGCCGGTCATGCGCCCCTTGATCTACCAATTTCCATACGACGAAAATGTTATCAGCAACGATGAAGCGTTTATGATTGGTGCTAATATTTTGGTTGCACCAGTTTTGTACGAAAATGCAGCGCACACTGAAGTTTATTTACCGAATGATACTTGGTACATTCATCCATCCCCATTTACAGGGCAAAGTAAGGAAGTAAAAATATATCAAGGAAATGCAAGTTACACTTTAGATTGCGATATGGATAGCACTTTTGTGTTCTATCGGGGTGGTACCATTATTCCAAGAAAGGATGTTTCGAGAAATTCGACAGAATTTATGTTGAATGATCCTTACAATTTCTATGTTTATCTTGACAGAAATGATGCAGCTTTTGGCACTTTGTATGTTGATGATACTGTTAGTTACGAGTATCAGAAATATAAGGATTACCTCCATTTAGAAAATACGTTTCGAAATAACATGTTTCGATCTGTAGAACTTTCTGGTAATTGGAATGAAGATATTCCTATTGGCTATATCTTCGTGTTCTACGATACTACCGAGGATACTACTACAAGTAACAGAAAGCCTTACACCAAAGCAATTTTCAATAACAACAACAACAACAGTGACAAATGTGAAGATTGTAAAGAATTCCCGGTTACATACAACGCCACCAGCAAAATGGTTTCAATTGAATTGAATATCAAACTTTCAGGGCCTAACTTCGGCTTTAACATCACTTTACTTTAAATTAATATACAAATATAGCTTCCTTCTGTTTTTTTAAATTTTGCAAGTTTGTTAAATATGTTTGAAATAAATAAAGATGAAATAGAAATATGTCTTACTTGCGTTTCAGTAACTTGTGCAGTTTTAGGCCCAACAGGTTGACTCAGAGCGACCGTCAGCGTCATCAAACGACTCTTGGTGTTGTCTTTGGTATTGTGCGTCCATGTAGTTTGTGTGAGATCGGTGGTTTTGCGCGACGCGTGAAAATCCAGCCAGAATTTGCTACTTGTAAAGAGTAGAGTAAATAATTGGTCAACGTGAATGGGGATCACTTCGTTCATCAACTGTCGGCCTTCATGCAGTGCCGTGCAGACAGGACTGCAAATAAAGGCCCCAATTTCAGCAAAAGAAACTCAAGCAACTTAAAATAATTATTAGTTTGAAATTTCAAAGAATTGCGGTTAGTGTTAATGTTAATTAATGAGAAGGGATTCAAGTATTTCTCAAACTACACCTTAAACTTAAATCAAATAAGCGGTAGCAACCATAGTTTTCTGCCCTAAAAACTAGAACTTACTATAAAGTCTCGTCACTGGATGATCGACTGGGATCAGGTTCGTTTAATGAGAAGGACAAAAGAGGATTCAAAGTAGCAGGATCAACATCACTGCTACTTCTAGGTGTGTGTGTAAACGGAAATGACTTAGATTTAGACACTGATGTCCTGAAAGTACGTAAAATTCGTTGAACACAATTTGAAATAGAGTTAAACAAAATACCTTTCTTTATCTCTATCCGAATCCGATGTGTCAGACATATCGGTGGGAAGTCCACCATTTCCATTACCGTTATCACTTTTCGTCAGCTTTTCCCGTTCTTTTGCATTGCTATTGCTATTAGTTGGCATTGCTTCCTTATCCTTGTCGTCATTGCTTTTACTCTCGGAAGGCGACACGGACAGTTTATCATCTTCGTTTTTGGAGTCGTTGCCGTATTCACTGAGTGCTTCAACGTTGCTAATGCTGCAATCCTCCGAAAATGATTCGGCGGACATTTTCGACATTTTATCGTCTTCGGCCCCGGGCGCTATGTAATCTTCGTCGTCTGATGTAAGGCCTAATTCAGCACCATATGAATTATGAACCTGATATTCAATTAAACGAAAACATTTTCATCATTGAAAATGATAAAGGAACTAACAAATTTATATTCATATTTGAATAAGTAAAGACCAATCAAATGATTTATTAATAATCAAGTCAAGCTATTGATCTACGTGAATGGGTAGTTATACAATTCTCTTTAACTTTTTTGGTTATTAATATTTTATGTTAAAAAGTAGACAATTCAATAAATGGTCGAAATGGTTGAATTCAGAAAGTGTTTAACAGGGTTAGCAGAAGTTCACTATGCAGTGTGCAAAACATAGGGTTAAAAAACATTTTGATCAAAAGTTTAAAAAAAATGTACTTTCGGTTTAAAAGTTTTTATAGTTTGACAAAAAAGTGCTTTTGGTTTAAAAGTTATGACTTTAATGTCCATATGGACATTAACAATCTCAGTCCTAACTTACTTTGAAATCAAATACTCAACTTTCGTTGAAATTGTTGAAATTAGTGCCCTAGAAAGGTTTGAAAAACATTTTCAAACGTTTATAAAAAGGTGATTTTGGTTTAAAAGTTATGCAACTTCTAAGTTTGTATGCAAATTAAATGCTTTAAACGCAAACACAACTCTCGGGTCTCGGTGCAACTAATAACAAATTGCCAATAACCAATAATCAATAAATGAATTAATAGTTGTGTTCTTTTTATAAATGAAACTGATAGTGATTCGAATTATTTCCACAATTGTTAAGCTGTATTGTTAAAACGCGGCGTAACAATTAGAAGTGAAGATAATTCGAATCATTATCAGTTTCGCTAAAAAGAGCACAACAAATACTTTTTTATCAACAAAATAAAACAGAAAAATGTGCAAATGTAACAACGTAGTGTGAAACGACGTAGTTAAAAGTTTGTCAAAAAAGTGCTGTTGGTTTAAAAGTTATGAGACAATGTAGATTTAAAAAATAATTTGGTGAAAAGTTTATGAAAATAGTTTAGACGCTCAGTGATTCAGAGTAAAGCTTAAACACTTTTTGCAATTACATATATTTACTCTGTGGCTCTAGGAGTACGCGCCAATTGTAATCGCAGCCTTAACTTGCTTTGATTTCAAATATGTCAATTAAAATGTACAATTAAGAAACAACTTGCCACTTTTTTAAAAATCCTAGCACAACTCTCAGCGCAACTAATATGCACACATTGCCAATAACCAATAAATTAGATTATTCATTTATCAGCAAAACTAAACAAAAAAATAAAAATGCAATAACCGATTACGATTACATGCAGCCTCAATAACTAATAAAATTTAAGTGATCAATAAAGCCCACGCACAACGTTCACTCACTAGACGCGTTTCAAAACTCAAATATTCTATTCGATGACAATGGAATGGAAATGAAAATAGCAGAGCAGATAAGAACGCAAACGAAATACGAAATTATTTATACCTTCAATCGAACCTGATAGATTACTTACTACATTTATTTATCACTCGCATACGAATATCAAGCATATTATAGAGCAGCTGAGCATGAGTGTACACTTACAAGTTTCCACATTTCAGTGTGATTCATCTGCCGTCCCATGAGCGCGTTCTGCCACACGCGGAACAGCATCAAGTAGACTTTTTCGCGCGCGACAAAACTCGTGAAAAAATATCGCTCGCTTTTACTGCCGATTAGTATTGCATTCGGTATCACCAATGCGGTTTTTTCTTTCGTCATCGCTGTCACATTGTTCCACATGAGGGAAACGTTCGTCTCCCAGCCAAAAATGTTGGCGTGAAAGCAGAGATAATTTTGGGTGACGTATAATCTGCCTTGGACTAAGATTTCCTTTTGTAATGCGCACGAATAATCTATTTAAAACAAATATTTAAATATACAGAGTGTTCAAAAATTCCAGGTATTTTATTTTTTAATTATTGATAAGTTAAACAAACAGATTTTTATCTTCTTTTATCAGTGCAAATAATGGTTTCAGGTGGAAACTTACCAACAATAAGGCGTTCATCATCAGGAACATCCTTGAAAATGTGTTTGAAGTCTTCAGATCTGCTTTTGTAAGTGGGATACAAGAGGACATTGTACCATGGTGGCTTCTTTTTGCTTCGCGTTTCCTTCTTAGGCTTCCCACTTGAACTGCCTGTACTCTCAGCCTTGCCATCAGACAGTGGTGATGTCTCTGCGCCATTTTTTAGTGCTGTATTACTCTCATTATTGCTCTACAAAACAAATAAGCAATTAAAACTTGACCATGTTTTCGACTTTGCAGGGACATACAACAGGTGAATGGTCGGTTTTTGGCATGCTTTGACTTTGACTATCCCTATCCTTAACATTAACGGTTAAGTAAGTGTCGCTCTTTGCGTGCTCGCGCTTGTGCTGAGGCCTTGGCGAAGGTCTCGGACTACTCCTGGGGCTTGTGTTTGGACTGTTCGATCTACAATGTAATTTTCAGACACGATTCAGGTGATAACAACTGTAATAATTTGCGTTCCGCATGATAAGGACTTAAGTGTATTACCTGTTATCATTGGACATGTTATGCACAGACAATGTCATCTTCATAGTTCATAGCAGTTCATGTTGGTCGACGTGAGTAGCACTTGGTCCTCATTGTTGACAACATTTTTGTTAGAATTTAGCTTTGCTAGTTTAATGGGCCGTGGAATATGGGATTTTTTCGCATTGTGCATGTGTATTGTACCTTTTGTTGTAACTTTAGTTATTATTTTTCACTGAACGAACTAAACAACTTTGCTACTCTATGAAGAGATGAATAATTGTTGGTCCGACAAAGGTCATGCCTCTGTAAACTAATTCAACGGTTTTTAATGTTAATTGCACTGAATGTAATTACTTAAAATTGAAATTTCATGTTTTTTAATGATTATTCCTTATCGTTACGAAAAATAGATTATCGACGAACTAACACTGGGCATTTGCAAAAAAA
>JARJDT010008854.1:0-42621 GCA_030264655.1 Leptusa sp. GC000079
TAGGCTTCACATTTTCAATTTTCATTCAATTAGTACCTTTTGCAAATATTTACCAATAAAGTTTTTTAATTATAAAAAATATAAATGCGGGTTTATTGTTAGGACGTTAAAAATTGCATAACTTGATTGAATTGTAAAGCGCACTCATAAAATGCATATGAAATAGCTGCTATAGATATATTATTGGAAAAACCATATTAAAAGTATCTTTCTACGGAAGTAGAGGTTTGCTGAAGATTACGGTGTTGGCGTGTTCGACCTGAGCGTAGAGAAGAAAATTTATAGACACGTTATAGATGGTGGTAGCTGAATGGCCGTAAAAAAAACTATAAAACTTCCAGGTTTGCCACCGTTCTATATCTAACGATAAATCTCTATTTGCGATCGGATGCGTTAAAGCTTTTTAAATAAAATAATCGACATTTATACATTTCTCCAAGGCGGCTGTCCACACGATTTTCTCATCGACCAAGAACATAAAAACTGTTTTGATCAATTAGCTCACAAGATTTTATCGGACATCTGACAACCTATAACTGATCTATTCAATTGTTTAGTACCAGGAAATAAATAGGAGTGAAATAAGGTAAATGGAAAATTCTCAGCCAGTCGCTAGCTTCCTAGTTGGTTTAAATGTAGGTAGATACATGAAAGAGATAGTAAAGGTTTTCTTTGAAGACTGCGAGTATAGCATCCCGAGAAGAAGATAAGAAACGCGTAGTCAGGATTCATCTAGTTTGCCAATTCAGTAGACAAAGTGGGACGAAGAAGCTGCAAATGTAACTCAAGAAGTCAAGAACGAAAACGGAAATGAAAGGAAGCGAAGTAGAAATTCTCAAATTACCTGCACTGCGGTCAAACGACACAATAAATGAACGGAGAAACCAACGGCAGCAGCTCACAGCAGCAGACATCAAATATTTATCAGATTATACTCGCAACGTTTCTTACACATTCGCTTATTTCACTGCCATTGCAACAACATGCTGCGACTCAATATCTAAAAGAGTCTCCACTAAAAGAAATTCGTATTTATCCGACAATAGGAATATGTAGACTGAAGTATTACTATTAATAACGCTTTATTTAGTCAAAGAATAAATATTTTTGAAAGCCACTGTAACGCAGTGTGCAGAATAAACGTTTCGGAATGCGAAGCGAATCCGCCATTGGGGAATTGAGTCGAAAAAAGGAATATCTGGAAATATAAAACGCGCTCTTCAAACACTTGAATGCAGGTGAGCTAGCAAACAACAGAAGAATGAACCACTTTGCCTCGAATGCATATGTTTCATTTTTTAAATACACACAATGCTGTGTGTTTGCTTCGTCTCTCAAAGAAACCGGAAGTTTCTGTTACAATGCAACAGTCGCTATCTAAACTAGCGCGCTGCACATGGCATGCAATTGCATAAACAATTTACTATAGTCGAAATTTATTTTTCAATATTCCATTTCGCAGAGTTTTCAATTTCGGCATATTGCAAGAATCAATAAAGAAATTTGATTAAATCCCCGAAATTAATTAATAATCCGTTTGATATGTTTCGCTTCGCGGAAAGATGAAAGTTAAATTGCAACTTTCAACCCTTCGTTAATTCATTTGCTTTGATGAACTCGAGCGGCCTGAAGCAGGCCATCAGGTTGAAAAGTCATCAACGTGGACCAGCAGCTTGATTCAAGCCATTGACGAGATTATAGAGTGTGAAGAGGTACATTGGGAACACTTGAGACGTCCTCGTTTCGCCACCTTACTAAAAGATTCGCCCGAATTGGTTTCGGTAATATTCAACAAGCATTACTACCGAATTACTAAGGTATAGGAAAGGAAAATTCCCCATTGGCCTCCAGGATATTGTGAGCAAGTGGAACATCCTTTGATTCTTCACCCACGTGGGGAACTTCATTCGCAGTCGATTTCGAATATACCATGTATTAATGTATTCCGCTTAATAATTTCGGTGTAGATCTAGTAGCGAAAATTAATACAGTTGGATAGTCGGAGGCTTCTGAATGGCCGTTTTAATACGGCTGCTAAATCTAATTTAAGTATATTAAACGGCTTATATCGACGCATTGAAACCATTTGAGAGGCATATTATGTGTGTAGGTAGGTTAGGTTGATACGCTGGATTCACTGGGATCGCCGAAAACGTTGTAAATTGGCATCGGGCTTTGGACACGCCTGTTCTGAACCGGGTTTAGCTGGGCTCACACTTAACGAACAACGATATCGAAGAGCCTTGCTTGCTTTTGCTCTTGGAGCTACGACTGATTATACCTCTTCACATCGGGGTATAGTGAAAACCAAAAAGGCTACCGGTATTAGCCCTCCATACATGCCCGAGAAACAGTACAGCATGCGGATATTCACTTTTCAACCTTAATTCCGACATGAATACTTCATCAAACAAAACTACATATCCTTAGCATGCGCTTCCTAACGAGTCTGCTTCGTTTGTTCCAAATATACACATTTTCGAAAATGTCTGCTCCTTTGGCTCGCTCAAAAGCATCTCACCATCGTAAATAGCATTTTATTAAAACGACCCACGTCGGTACTTACTCTCCGCGTGGCGTTGTTATGCAAAACGATGTTGTTTAGTAACCCACTGGTCCACATAACGAAAAATTTAGATTGCTTTATTTCCCACCTATTTTTTGTGCGGCGTGTTTCACTTTGACTCGACTTGTCGTTAGGTGCACATATTCAGCGTTCGCATTTCGGGAGGGAAATTTAATTACGGTCAGATCCTTTTGTGGTCGGCGCCCAATAAAACAGAATGAATAAAAAACGAGCGTCGCTTTGTATGTGTATTATTGCCCGCGGTAACGATAGGGGCCATGTCGGATCATCCGCAACGCTCTCGTTGTTGTTCTTGTTTGTTGTGCGCCGAGTGCGTTGTCAACGTTCATCCATATCGTTATAACAATTTTCCATTTCGACGACACTACAACGAGGACGATGGCGGCGGCGATTATGAAGCGATCATCATAGCAATAAAGATGTGATGCTTAAATGTTTAATGGCAACGTTAACGTTTCACAGATGGCTGTGCAAAAAGGTCGAAAATCGTAAAAGTCATTTTGTTACTTCAGGTTTTTGCCTTTTTCGAAGGGCATCATATCAACAAAATGCATTTCATTTAATATGGCAAACAAAAACGCACTGCTAATAGACAATTTTGGCATATCAATAACTTTGTATACACGTCGCTGACTTCTTGTTCAATTTGTATTTTAAATAATCGATTTTGTTACCACAAAATGCTTCACATACTAAGAGCGTTACGGGTTCGAGGTTCGACAAGGCATGAACGTGTGATGGATGAAAGTTTTATTTTCGCATTCAGGAGACACAATCGACTTTTTTTCGCCTCAACTTCTTCATCATTTCTTCGCTCGTTCCACATTCTGAAAGAGACTTGTAAGGCATTAGTTCTTCTTCTATACTTTCTAACACGTCTCGCAAACTGCTGTGAACGTGGCTGCTGACTCGATGGATATAATAAAAGCCCAATTGACGTGCCGAGGATTTAATAATCCTGTTCGTCCTTCGCGTCAAACCCATAAAAATGCCCGCGCAAATCTTCAACTTGGTACCTAACTCTTTTGGAATGTGCGCTAGTCGCACAAACTCATAATCCGTCAAGGTGTATGAAGTATATTAAATTACTAATCGAATGTATTTACGTTGTTATTTATTTGATTGACCAAATGATTGCAATCCGACTGCAAGTTGCTTCAGTATACATAGAATAAAACAGAAGAGAAGTGTGTACGTTTTAATTAAACTCATTCGTAGGTGCGGTAGGATTCTCGGATCGATATCAACGGTGGTTCGGTGTCCATTAAGAGCTTCCCGCATGAATCCCATGACCGCAAGACTCGTACCGGACCTTACTGACCAGGCGAGCTTTTAAGCTAAGTAACAACAATATCACGAAATGGAAATGCCCAAGAAATTGCCTTGAATCCGCCCAAACCTATCCACAATGGTAACAAACATAATTATCAAAGAAGGTGCAGGAAGTTGGCTTCTCATCACTGAGGAAGAATCCGTTCCTCAACCCTACTTGATGGTAATCACGTTTGCCCCATTAATTGCAAATCGCGTGCATACCACCCTCACGCTTAATTACCGTCCGCTTCCTATTTCGTTTAACTTAACTCAAACACTAATCAAACACTTGAGTACTTAAAAGTGAGTTACTTATCAAACGATGTCGCTTGGGCTTGCTTGCTATGCCATTGCTTCATTTTGATCGTCGATCCATAAATAACTGAATCAAATGACGAGGAAAGTTGATAAATTCATCCGATAATTAAACACGAATTAAAAAAGCATTAAAAGAGAAGAGATAGGAAGACCGATGTGGAAAGGAGTAGGTAATAGCAAACGAGACGACGACGTCGTTGGAAGAAAGATAAACTTCATTAGGAAGATTGGTGAAGCGCTTTGGCTAAGGGTAGTAAAGTAGTAAGCCCGGATTTCAGCCCACTAGCTTGAGTTAAGAAAATTCCAAATTATGATTATTAAAAGTTTGCAATTCCCAATAGGTGGGAAATGTGCAGGAAAACTTGCAGGATTTTTACTATTCGATTCAATAATAAATGTCGATGAATTCAATGCACGTTTTGAATTGTGACTTTTATTATGCATTCGATGACTACTGCGACTATGAAAAATCGAAGCAGGAAAATATTATTCATTTTTCGAGCATTTTGCCTGTTGTGCAATAAAATACGATCGAAGAAGAAAAATTTCCGCCCATTGTAAGGCAATTAACCCAATTGAGTTGCTCTGTTGTTGAAGATTACAGCGTTGTACGATAAAATACACAAGATTGATTACCGAATGCTTTTCTAATTCAATCGAAGAACCACTATAGCTAACTCTTCGAAAAGCAAACTTAATTTCAATGTAAATCTGCGTTGTACACACTGAACTAAACTCAACAACTTCTTTTTCTCCTTGCTTGCTTACTTTGCGTCTGTTTGTTGTTGCAACTATTCTTACTTATGTGCATTAAAACACTTGATGCATTTACAACTTGAAAGTGAAGTAAAATGCAGCAGCTATTGGTCGAAGCTCGGGAGTCATATTGGAGCGATTCAAGCCAGAAAAAGAAGGTTTCCAACATCAACAACCCAGCAGACCTCTAAGAAACTTAGATTTTAAGTGCGCCAACGTTGGCTCTACCGCAACACCTCGGGCTTAGTCTATGTGCACCATAGAAGAACTCTAAAACTAAAACCAACGCAAAACGCGAAAGTTCAACGAGTTTACTTCGGGTGCACTTAGATCGCTAACACTGCTCGTTGCAGCCAGCAACCGAACACCACCATCAGCGTCGGAACCGTTGTTGCCGCCGTCAAGTTTACTTTTATTCTTTATTCGAGAACTGCATAGCTGTTGTTCGAGTTTCGGTAGAGAGTTGCGAGCGACTCTGATTTCATTTGGGCCAGCGGTGTATGTAATGTAGGTAGCTCGAGATTATTTTCTCGTTTTTAGTGTTTTACACTGATGCGGTGCTTTAATGCCTCCCAGTATGGTATTACAGTGAATACGTTCCAGCAATGTAAACACGGCGTAAATGTAGCGCACGATGAGCGCGGCTGCTTTTTTTTCAATTTTATTACGGCTCTCGTATATTCTTCTTTTTGAAACGCAATAGCATAACCGCAGCGTGCATGTAACGTAATGCGATTTTAAAATATTCACAATAAAACACTTTGTGCGCCCGCAAACTCAATGCCGATGAATGGCAGTGGAAGCGGACAATGAGAGAACGCGAAGCAAACCGGCTAGTCCAATGCGCGCATATTCGAATGGACTAATTCAATTAAAAATTCAATTAAATGCCAACGTCGAATCAATAAATTTGTATTGTCAATACGGGACATTGAACACAATATGACGGCCAATTAACATGTAAAACACACAACGGCTCCAAATTCATATCGGACTTGCGACCAAACGCACGAGCCAACAAGGACGAAAAGCCTTTTAACATATAAATTGCTTTTTACGCTATTTTATATTTGCCCTATACTAACTTGCGTTTGTTTCCATCCGCAAACTTTCTACATAATGAAAACCCAACTTCCAATATGATAATTCAAATGGAATTTTTTTATAAATTTCAAAATTTGTGTGCAAATTAGAGTAATGTAAAACTTTTGCTTCGACTACTCCCAACGATGCTAAACGCCAAATTACAGAATTAACTTAACGAGGATATTTATAAACGGTCGTTATCGCGACAACATTTTAAACTGAATTTAGTACGTGGCATCCCCGCCTTGGGAGCAATCAGAGCGCTGTTATCGTGCGTTCGTCCTGGCGGAGTAGGTATCCGCGTCCTTGCGACATCCTCCTCCTACCCTACTTTAACAAATTTGTAGAAAACGCATTCTCTCTTAGTCCTCCACACAGTAATTCAATAGCTTTGTGTCTGGCTGTCTCTTGGCATTAGATTAAGCCACAGCGAGTGTTGGAACGCTTAATGCGGTCTTGTTTATAATATACTTTTATAGAAGCATTATCTGGTTCGTAGGTGCCGAAACTAATTTGCTTTAAGATAACTTATCAATTGATAACCGGTGCTTGTCGTTATTATCCTGGCAACGATTATATCTTAGTTGTTAAGGTGACTATCTAGGGTTGTAGGGTTAATAGTTGTGGAAAAATAGCAAAAAGAGGAAGGTTGCTTAGAGATGCAAAGTAAAATGAGTGGCCTTATAATGAGGGCATGCTTGTGGCGAAGGAAACGGAATTGAGGACTGAGACTAAGAGCACCATGAAGCGAAAGCCTAAATTAATTGCATTCGCGGTTTACCGTCTGGGTAAAAGGCCCGACCAGGACTAAAAGTTTTTGTTAACCTTGCTAATGTTAGCCCACGCTCAGGGACACACTCAAAGGGTTTTATTTGAAGCGTTTAGGATTTAGAATCGATTAGCCTAATCATGATCCTGTCATTTAACTTTATTTTTTGCCCACAAAAAGAAGGAGGACAACTCAGTGTTCATATTAAATATTTATTTTATTAAATTACTTGCTGAAGGGTTCTAATTGGCTGGGGTTTTTGATGTTGAGCAACTTTTTGCTGCAGGTCATAAATTCATCGTCTGGTTTTCTTTCTGCACGCGCTTGCTCGGGTGTTACAGTGGCTACGTTGGTACTCCACAGCAGCGACCCCATAAAGAAGAGTAAAGGACGAAGAAGGAGTATGAGAGATGGAAGTCGACGCCATCAACATGAACCCAATATAAAACCAATATCGCAGCGAATCACAATAAATTTCCAACAGTGAAGTATAAAATTGAAATTTATATACAGTTGGTACTAGGACGGAAGTGAAGGGAACATTCACCAGGAGTCAGGACTGATTCATTAGTATGCTAGAAAGACTGTATGAATATTAATAAGCTACTCTACAGTGCATCATCGTCCACCAGAATGCAGAGAGCGCACAAGGCATCAACCTTCGTTGGGAAAATGTCGTTCTCCTCTTGAGTTAAAGTCTGCGACGCGATACTGAAGAAGAAGCAGCGGCACGAGTAAAAGCATTCAAAAAGAGAAGAAAAACTAACAGGCCGGAAACAGCCGCAAATGGTAAGGGAGAAATTTGACTTAATCGGTTTTAATATTCATAACTTTTCCGAAAAACGGAATAATTGAATAATAAATAGTTTTATTATGTGCGAATGGCGCAGTTTCCGAAAACAAAGTAACTTTCTCGTCCCGTAATCCTTTCCCTTTTGACATTCCAAGTCACTTGACACCAACACATTGAACGCTGACAACAAAGCGCAAAGACAACCGAAATTCGGCACAAGTAATTACAACACTCGGCGAAGTTGGCAAGGCGCGTTTATACTCGAGTGCTGTTTGATTTGCAATCGTAATAACAGCTGCTGCTTAATCGACGCCAGCCCTTTGATAATAAAGGACCAATCGAACTGAATTGCCATTACTTCGATTGCTAAATGATTGCCGATTCAGGGAACAAGAGCAGCGGGGTGTGAAGGGGATGTTAGAAAACGATTTTGGCTAATTTGAATTCGATGTGATTTTTTCTCTTCCCACGTTGAAGACACTTTGCGCCCACGCGGATGGTTCAATAAGATTCGAAGCAATATAGCAGATCATTGCGCAACCCTTTACCCTCTACCTGACTGCCGTTAGTACGCAGTTAAAGTGCTCGCTCAGATTGGCCGTAACGAGAAGTGTCTCTTCACCCAGTTTGGGAGATCTCACACACATGCGAGACGTAAGCATTGTTAGCGCATCCAAGTTTGTAGTTAACCTGCCACGTAGCGGGTACCTTTGTCGGGTGGGCACACACCGTGGTACAATTAAGAGGATACGTTAACGACCAGTTTCTACCTTCAAGCAGTTAGGTCGTAGGCCAACTTCCTGAAACCTGAAGGAAAACAGAGCCAGATGGAGAGAGTTTTCCTATTAATCTAACGACGTAACGATATTAGAGACGCGGACCATCAAAACGCCTTGTTGTTAAGGGTCGTCGCTTTAGGTAACATCATACACATTTCTATATCCGGCCGTGTGAGTGAAGAAGATGCGATCGAAATAAATAAAAACGTGCCATTGAGGTAGAGCACATGAATTTCTTTGGTTTGGCTCCGTATTAGAGGTTTATACACATCGTGCACGTTTCTTGGCGGGATTACGTGTGGGTCGTTTGCGTGTGGGATAATCCAACTGAGACCATTGTGCTTGAGGACAATGAAAACTGCTTTCAATCCTTAGAATCGGCCTTAGAATGCAATACTTTCTGGTTACGGCCAGACGGCTTGCCGTACTCGAATTACACAATTTTGTATTCCGATCGCAAGCGGGCGGAATCAAGACAATCGTGTTATCATAAAAATTCTCTTTGACTCTAATTTATACACACATATTCTGGCATTGTTTGTGTTAAGTTTCGACATGAGGACGATCCTTGATGTAAATCACTTTCATCCTGCCTGCCAGTTGCACTCCGTAATTGACACTTGACGAAGGCAACGCTAACCCGACCAAACTATTATTCAGAATGAAAGTTACGGTTTACATTCCAGGCTTGAACGTTGGTTGCTTCAAATTAACAAATTAAAAATTACTCGTCGTGAATATTGTAATAAGTATTTTCCTATTGGCAGTAAAATTCATGCGGCAAACTTTTCGAATCTCTTTGATTTGAGATTTCTTTCGCAAACTTTGATATTACTCAATATAAACCGCACTTGGTGCGTTCGATTCGTCGACGGTTGGAAGCAACGCTTTAAAACTAAATTCGCAATAACACAAAAGTAAGAAAGAGAAAAAACGCACGTAGCTTTAAACTCGCAACAAGCATGCATGGACCGAGCGGGAATGATAAATCCCCGAAACTTGGATGATGGCAGAATGCACGCCGAAAGTTGTTCGTCCTTTCTGAAGTTGGTTGCCTTCTTGCTACTTGTTTCGTTTCAGCTACTATTCCTATGCCACACTACTCTATACACGGACACGAGCCGGGGATAAAAGTTTGATAGACTTTTTTCTAAGTGTACGGAAAAGTCGCATATACTCACTCACTATACTCGTAAACTCGAAACAATAATCAATACGCGTTCAAGTCACGAGCGAAGAGGCTCGTATATTTCGAATTACGATTCAACCCGACGACGAGCTTTAGCTGTTGCCTTAGTGTTTTTCTTGTTGTTATTTTTGCTTGAATTAAACATAAAAGATAAATTTAAGCAACAGATTTCTAAACGATTTTTTTTTCCATTAAATTTTATTTTCTCAGTGTGCGCATCTACAATAAATAATTTAAAGACCAAGAAAAAGTGAAAAGTCCATTAAGTTACTTTTAGAGTTGCACGGGTGCTAGATTTATCAAATAAGTTCAAAAGGCCGTCGCTCATAATAAAGTTTGAAATGTCCTTCCCTCCAACATTTCATGTACTAAATCAAAACGACAATTACAATAAACTTAAAAGAGAACGAACGAATGTGCAAAACTTGTAACTATTATAGAAGAACAAAGAAACTTGTACATTAAACTAATTCATTGTGGCATTTTTTGTCAAGTATATACACTTGTTTGACCCTTTTGTATCGTATCTAATATAATAAAATGCTCACTTCGCGAAAAGTAAGACCAAACAAGAATTTGTAACTCTAAACTTGTAAAACTTTACGGAATTCAATCGATATAATGCACAAAGTTTTGTTATTATTTTTTTGCCAACTGAAGGAAAACATGATCGATACACTATATATGCTTATAAGAAAATGTTTATTTTTAGGTGTATAAGTCAAATTGTAAACAAGTCGAGGACAAAAACAGGTGAATGATATGCAATTGAAGTTTTCCATTCGCGAGAGGCATAAGCGAAAACTGCCAATCAAACGTCTGTCGAATATTCCACATCGATGCAAATACGCTTACTTTTTCACGAAAGACTTGTTTCCAATACTTTCGCATTGGCAAAAAAGACCGACAAATAGGCCGACATTTACTTGGCAACTTTTAAAAGTCGTTATTTTTACACGTTCTGTTTCTTAACAAGAAAATGTAAACTAACCAAAAGCTAATGCTTATTGCTAGCTATAGCCTTGGCTGCGTGTTGGTTTTGGTTGGTTTGAGGTAGTTAAACTAGCACGCGTGGCGGCGCGAATACGAAAACCCGCTAACGCTCTGAGCGTATACCGTTGCGACGACGAGGCACTAAAACAAATTTATGTGAAAATATCGCGCGTTAAACTTTATGACTTGTAAACGACCGAACGTTATACATTTTGTGCAGAAATGCAGTCCCTTATATACCAAGAATGTGGCCATCCATTGACTATATCTGCCGCTGTGTGCGTGGGGAGTTTGAGGAGGAAATGCGGAAAGATACGAAAAGAACGTTTCCAACATTTGGGGAGCGCAATAGTCACAGTTTTCAAGAGGCAATGATGTACACACACGCGTCGGGATATTATTGAAAATTACCTACTTGCATTGACTTCGGCGTATATAGACCGAGGTAATAAAAGTTTCGTTTTTGTTTTACGTCCCTCGATTTTACTTACTTGACTCAGCGAAATCCGATTGTGACTCCTTGCGCGCTGCGCTCTTTTATAACTATTTCACTCAAACTATTTCTAATCTAATGGCCAAACGCTTTCTATGTTGCCCAATTCGCAACTCCGAGCGACTTAAAGTTTGTTAATGGAAATCCGTTTCAGCTCTCGGCAATTTCACTGCTTTCAATTTCAATAAACAATTTTGTTTCACATCGAAATAGCTACAAACTATTTGGCTGCAAAAAACCGAGGAAAATCAAGTAATTTTTCCTATTGTGTTTGCATAATGACGAAAGAGTTGCGTTTACCACCACGAGCGGGTTGGAAACATTGGTGGCACAATGGGTGGTCCCCAGGCCAAGTTGTCATTGTCAGCTGGCTCTTTACGGCCTCTTTGCATTCTGAAGAAGTAATTAGTTGCCTTTCGTCCTTTGCCCTGTGAACCTATTTCGCAACGTTCAGCAGGAACGTCGTGCAGTCCTGTCGCTTCGCAGAGCTTATGTCGTTTATCGCTTAATGTACCAGTTACGTCACTCTAAACCCAGGCTGGATGTTGTCCTTGGAGCGCATCATCCCAGCAAATGCGAAAAATCAAGCATACGAGTAGAAACATGCGAAAACCAATAACAAATACACGCAGGTCACTGACTTTTCTCCCACTGTATAGCCAACTACTTCTTTATTCTCATTGTTTGTCGATTAAAATTCGCAAATGGTTTTATACAGCCACTGTTGTTTTGTTGGGAAAAGTTTTTATGGGCGCTTTATGGCCACACTAGTTTAGCATTTTTTAATTAGTTTATTAAAATTAAAATAAAAGTTTTCCATTACGAAAACATTGACAGCAACAAGATTGAGCATATTTTGAGGAAACTCTATCAATATTAAATTTAATTTGAAAATGTTACGCTACATTCAATACTTTTTTATTAATGAGTTTTGGAAATGAAAAGATCGTTAAAAGTTTTCAAGATTGCAGCAATAATTCAATTTATATAGCACTTGCTAACATAGCTAAAGCTCGCTAGTTCCAGCTATCACGCACTTAACCAAGTGCCAATTGAAGTGTCCTAGCATTTTGTAAAATATGAAAGTCGTGAGCGGGCTAGTTAGAGTGTAGGTAGATCGCATAACAAAGTTAAATCCTCGTTCGTATTAGTTTTTATGGGCATTAAGTTAATTCCGTATGAAATATTTAACGGGCGACGAGTGAACGCGCCAACCGGCGAATAAACGAACCCACCACGCTCATAATGCATCCCAACTAGAAACTGTTGTTGGTTATATGCGTTCTCAAGCTGTGTGCCTACCGGCGAAAATTTACTGAGGCTATATTAATTTTTTTAGGCCGTTAAAAAAGGTTAACGTTTTCTCTCCTCCATGCCATCATCCTTTGCAGTCCCACAATAAAGAATTGATAAGAGCAGTTGACTTTGTAAGCGCGCACCAACTTGAAAGCTTTATGCTGATTTTGTTTTTCTAATTATACTGCTTCATATATGACGACGACGATGTTGGAAGCCAACAAAAAAGCGCCTGCTTTGAAAATTTTCCTTTTGGTTATAACATAACGTAACAAAATACTTGAAAATAAGAGATAAAAATATGTCGAATATTTTGGGGACGTTTCGTGATGTACATGTAGAGCAATATGTGAATGCGCCGGGCAATACAGCAACCAATATAAACAAAAAATTGGAGATCAGTTGCCAACTGTTCTATATCTGTTTTCTTTGGGTATTCAATTTTGTTATCGCCGCATGACAACAGAGACCGTACGAAAATGCCATGTATCACGTTCTCGCCCACATTTTGGGGAAGAATTGACTTTTGTTAGAGACAGTGTCGTTGACATTGTGCGCGCATTTTCAACATCGCGCCATTTATACAATTCAAGCCTAGACGTGCAACAAACACAATGCAATTTATTTTTTATAATTGTTTTTTGTTTTTTCGAGGCGAAAAATAGAAAATCCCGTCGATTATTTGAACTGGAATTTTTTAACTGGATTCATAAAACAAGGATTTGTTTTTAACACGATATTTGCGAAACTATAACAAATCCGGTGAAATTCAATGGAAATTATTTTTCATCGGAAAATATTTGATCATTAATCCGATTTTCAAAAATATCGTTGGAATATTGATACAGACACTCGAAGGCAAATACCCACAGGGTCGAAACTACGTTTGCACATTGATGGGATTTCCTCTTTGTTGTCCTTGATCGCATACTCTAATCTAACAGCACTGCGGTAGGCATCAACCAAAGCGTCCAAAATGGACAACCCACTAATAAATTATCAATCGATTTCGGTTTCCCTAATCTACGAAACCTAATCAGTTACGACTATGATAACGACACCAAGACAACAAACTCATATAACAATTTGACCCATACGCGATAATATCTAATGGTTTGTCCTATGAAAACATTTTCTTAAACAACTAACATGAAAATGTCGATGAGAGGAAGGAATGCGAAACGAAGACGGGAAACACTAACAAATCGAAACGGAGAAGATTAATGTTTCAATAGTTATTTTCCGCTATTTTTTCTTCGCATCATCCTGTCGCCCAAAAATAGATGCTTGATTAATCAATCCCTGTATAATACGTCCGCATAGCCTTTTATTATCAGTTGTTGTTATTTTTCATCGACGACGTCGGGCATTTATATCGTCCTATAACAAATCGTCGATTTTGATTTCCTCCCCATTTGCGTACGCTCTTTATGTAGGGAAGAGACAACAGACAACGGAAAGTGGAATTATTGCTTGAAATAAACTCAAAGCAGTGCATAAAGTACATGTGGATCGGTTGAAAATAGTTCCGGGTCATTTGCATACTCCACAACGTAATTCGGCTTTGTTGCATTGCACCGGCAAGCAGTGAGTCAATTCGTATTTAGATTTATTTCTAGGTGTAGGAGGTGCACAGCAAACAAGTTGTGTACGCAAGCAGTAACAACAAGCAAGCGAGTACGTAGCTGCTCTTCACGTATAATTTTTTTCAACTGAAGCACTTTTCCTGAATGTCTCCGCCCAGGGCTAAATCTACATCGCAAGCGAGCGCAGCAAACGCAATACAAAGCTTGCTGTGCCTGTACCCTACCTATATAGCCAGCGGCAATAAAACACTCCTGACGTTTTTATCTTCATTTATAGGGATATTATAAACGGACTTCCACGACGATCCATAAACATGTTATGTATTTCATGAGAAAAATTGTTGCCTCTTAACTTCTTTTTTTATCATCATCATCAAAAACGTTTGTTGCCCGTTTTGCCCTTTTGCGCGGCGCTCTCTTACTTATGCTAAAAAAATTGATGCGGACAAACCTTCCTCCTCCGACTCCTTCCATTCCGCTGTAGACATTCCACGTGCCACGCTCCTTCATTTCATCTCAACTCGCATCCTCTTCCGCACATCCACTTCACTAAGCCTTCCTCGTTTTTCCGCACAGTGTGCGTGTTGTCGTCGCACTTTCTTAACGTTTCTTGTCATATACTCTCACGTTGGCGTGCAGAACGCCCCGCTTCGTTCGTTCAATTTCAGCGACAGAAAATAGAATTACCAGTGCTTCCCTGGAGCGCAGCGTCAGAATGAAAAGCTTGCAGAGAATGTGCCAGCTTGACAACCATGCAAGGCACACGGTGCCAAAAGCGTGCGAGTGTGTTGGCAGTTCGGTTTTGGGGACAAGGTTACGTTCCGCACGTTGTTCCGCTTTTCGATGCCTCGTGCATTCACTTCTTAGTCCTGTGCCTTTCTTAGTCTTAGCAGAGTGCTTACTAAAGGGTTTTGCGAAAGGGTGTTACAATATGCAACGTAATGCTGGCTCGTCGCTGGATTTCGACATCGCCAGCAGGAAAGCGCGCCTCTGGATTAACTCTCGACGAGAGGTGTAATTAATGTTTCATAATCGAAACTAGTGTCTGCAACAGGAGTTCATTAAGGCGAATTTATGGCTTGGCGAAAATATGCTCCTCCCGTTCCCTCAGCGGTGCTGTGTGTTATTCGATCCCTTGCAAATAAACCACCCTCTTACGCGCAGCGAGCACAGTTATATGAACAACAAATTCGTCAAATCAAAACAAGTGGAGAAATTAGTTTGAAATAGATATTTGTTGACCTAGGCAAGGAAGTGATCGTTTCCCGGGACGAGCCTGACCACTTCTTGAAACCCGGAAAATCACTTTCCTGGCGAGGGAAACACAATATTTTTCATCCTGCTCATATGAAAAGTTTGAATTTCCCTCAACACTGTGGATTTTCCTTTTATAGCGGTAGACATTTTGCCGTATATGAAGTTAAATTTCAAAGAGTTGCCAATAGTGTAATAGATATCTTTCGTACAAAAATAAATCAAATTTGAATATTTCCAATTTTGAAATTAATAGACTTGTAATGAGCGATTTTAGCGTTAATTTTCTTGGCTGGCCAAGGAAGGTAATGCTTTCAAGTTCGCGGAGACACGAACTTTCCATGCGAGTTGGATGAAAAAGTAGTTTGCTCTCATCACCCGAAACTATAGCTAACATCGCCGACATTTTCGTGCTATCGTCAGTTGCATCGCGTATTAATGGCACACCGACTTGCTCCCAGATAATCTAGTGTTCACAAGAAGCACACATTGTAAACACGACGAAGATGAAGACAGATACCAGCCACCACCCTCAACCTCATTCCATCGATCTACACTTCGGTTCTGCTCCAAACAACATCCATCTGAGCAGCATGTCTAACCATTTAGTGTATCAAATTGAGCAGCATTTGTAATATGTTGCCACGATATGTGCATAATTTCCATAGCTACCCATGAGGAGTGGGATGAAACTGCTGAAAGAGAGAGAAGACAGTTTGTCCAACGTCGGCGCGGCCCGTCTCTTTGGTCACATTTCCTCAGTCCTCGTCTCCGCACCACCATCAGCCATTGCTGCATAGCAGCCTAATCCTCTTCTCTAAACTATTAGAATATAACTAGACTCGTAATTGCTCCGACATGATGGCTCAGACAACTTGATACTCTCTGAGCTTAATTTTCTATTAAACTAGTCGTAACTAGCCGAAATGCTGGTAGCAAAAGGGTTTGGACATGGATGGATGAGAACCGTCCTTATCACTTTGTAAATGCATTAAAACGAATCAACGACTATGCCGCGTGTTATATTAAATACACACACTGCTCGTCCCCATTCGAGAAACAAGTTGTATAACATGTTCCGCACTTGCGAGGAGCAAATTGTCAAAGAGGACACACTACCACTTCAAAGAACAGACAATTAAGTTATATTACAAGAGATTTCTACTAAAATGTGATGGGCATGTGCGCATCGTTGTAATTAAATAGAAAATAGTGAAACGCGCAGAATAGTAGGCGGAGATCGTACTCGTGCATCACTAGCTTAGCAAGATTTGTGGATTGAGTGAGGTTATTTAGTTGTGGTCCTAGTTTTGTTCGGGGATTTTTTTTTTGTAAACGTATATAATAAACGAATAAACTCGGAAGCGCTGCATTCTTTTTATCCGCATTTTAAAATCCACCTCACGTCCTCCATAAATTCCATCAATAAATGCTAACTTTGTATGTACGTGTACGTAGATGTTGCGGCGCGCAAAGTCGAACAAAATCTTAGTCGAGCATAAATAAATTTGTTGTTGGGCGGTCGGTGCGTTACGGATGAACAGCACGCGAAATGTCTGCGCGCTTCTACAACTTCTACAACTAGTTTGCTATCTAGAAGACTAGTTTTCTCTGTTATGACAGGCCGTAAAGTTTTTCGGCGTCCCAAAGGATACTCACGCCCGGCGCATCCACTAAAGCAATAGATGGATAGATACAATGCGCCTGCACACAAAAAATGTCCAACTTAGTGACTGTGTGAAAGTAGCAAGTTTCTTTCTTTTAAATCAATCCATCAAAAGTTCAATTAGTTTCTGGCCGCAATGTAGTTAGCTTGCTTTATGACACCTTTAATTTGTTTAACTAAGGCGTTTGCCACTTGGTAATTAAGTTAGTTGATGAGAAAACACCGTCAGAACGGAGCGAAATAATGAACACTAGTCGTTAAGTTGCGCTTTTATATGACAATTGCAAACTAATTGTTCAAGTGTAGCACAGCACAGCAAAACTCTGGATGTAAATGAGGACCTCTCAACAGTTGTTCTTCTTTTTAGTTTGCATTGCAGGCTCATTTCCTCAATGTCTTTAACATTTAGTTTCTACTTTTGAGAAATAAAAGTTGGCGAAACATCACTTAAAGCCGGCATTCAGCTACAGCAACCATCAAGAGAGAGGATGACTGTTAAAGTAAAAAACAAAAAAAGGGGCAAGAATCCAGCACGTCCTTGTTGCGACGTTAAACTGGCAGAAGAATTGCTGAATAGCTAGACAAAACGCAACCGTCGTCGTCGGGGCGACGACATTTTAATGCAAATTGAAGAAAGGCTGTGCGAGAAAGTTTCTTAACTTGATAAGAGGCGCACACATGAGATGTGAGTGAGGGAAACGCTTTATGTTCATGTGTATCCAATTCGTTGGCGTGATATTAGAGTTAACCGAGTTTGTAATGAAATTTCGAGGGTTTTCACTTTTATCTTTTACCTTATTTATAATACTTGGGCATTGTTTCGAACAAATTCCTTTATTCCAAAAAGGAAGAAACCATTCTGACATTTCGGATTCAAGTACAAAAGTGTAATAATAAAGAGAAGCTGACTAGCGAAAAGGTAAACCACACACATATTTTTCGTTGTAATTAAGACAAACGACTGGAGCAAATGGACTTTTTGGATTGATTGATTGATCGACGACGTGTCCTGAGTATGTCGTGGTATAACAAATACAATAACTAAATAAAAGCAAAGGACCAAAAAGTTTCTCAATTTTCCAACTTCATAGTTGTTTAAAAAGACTCTTGACTCAAGTTGATAGTGTTTGTTTTTGTGCAATTTCCCACAGCATGTTATTTGATGCTTTCTCCTGGCGGAGAACATCAAGGACTAAACGAAATCTAATATTATCAATGATGCGTTTACGCGGACATGGAGTGTACGTAAGTGTACAAAGCTGGGAAGCTTAGAGCACTGCGTCCTGTTCTGGCCTATTGTGTGGACGTAGAGCACATCCTCAGCAAAAGTGCGATCGATCGGTCGACGGTAATTTATTACTGTCTTAACGGTTTTCTGCACAAACACATGCGTCCATCTTAATGTGTACAGCATTCCGTGCAGTTTTCTCTCAGCACTCACTCCCTTAGTCTTCGTGAGATCGACTTGTTCTGCACTTGTTCGACGCTTACGCGATCATCGTTTACCGCTTGCAAACAATATTAAAGTCGTTTGTTCCTACCTTCATTGTAAATGTATAAGAATAGTGTAGAAAAATGCTTGGAAGTGATTCGATTTTTATGTTTTACGCCTTGTTATTATTAAAAGCTAAAAGAAAACGCTTGAAAGTGTTGTTTGGAAATTAATTAAACGACAATGAAATACCCCGAAGGTTTTGTCCCACTGTGCATTGCCGAGTAGCTTCGCGTGATTGGCAGTTGGAAAATTTATTGTCATCAGACACGATAATGCCGGATAATTGAAGTAATAATTTATTCCGAACAAAATCCTTTCTGTATCTGTCTTTTATATATAAATGTATTAATTGAAATACATGACGAGAATGAATGAAGAAATGCTGATACATTTTTTTCGACGTCCGTTAAATAAAGTGCACTTTTTTTGAAGACCACTTTACACACTAGTTGCTGAAATAACTATTTCTTTCGGTTAAGACTTGGTAGTTTTCCTGCAGTGCAGTTAAAGATCTTGGCCATTTCCAATTTGAACAATAAATTTTCGCAATTAAATCACGACATGGCGGGCATTTCCTGACAGCGCGCATTTGAAGCTTTGCATAAAATAAGAGCGAACCGCTCGGGAATTAAGTATAATAGAAACTAGACGGCTGTTTTGCCTCTTTGAGTCTTTGCGGTCGCTAAAAGGAGAACTTTGCCGTCGACGAAGTCGTCGACTTTGGAAACGGATCTTTCCGTTGCGGCTTCTTTTTTGAATTGCGCTCCCAAGCCGTGCGCTGTGCACTAGCACCATAAAGAATCTAAATAGCTTTCGGTTAGGAAGATGGATGGCGTGGAAAATCACTACATTGGTCCGGTTACGAGCAACGATAAATCCCAGCGAGTCTCGATGCCTCCTTCGCCTAATCGTCCGACGTGTGTCCTCCACGCATACAATGTTTGGACAAAATCACAAAATGTTCCCATCTAACTTTAACACTGCATAGCAACCAGCTGCGTTGCCACAGTTTCTTGTCCTCATTCCTTCAGAATGCAACAGCAACAGAGCAACACCAAGGACGACAAGTGCTGAACAACAATTTCACGTTAGATTCAAGAAAGTGGAGGCGCCCTAATGGGAAGTAATGAGTCGTGTGCACAGCAGAGCTTAAGACCTTGATCACGTTCACTACTTTGCGCTGCTGTGTGTGCATGAAAGTTGAAAATGGAGCAAGCTCTCAATCTATCGGTTGTGAACTAATTGACAATGCGCGCGCAATTTCAATACTTATCGCATTTCACAATTTTCGCCTTTGATCATTTGATACACTATAATACAAAACCAATACGCCCAAGATTATAAGCTTTTGGTTTTCCAAGCCGTTGCAAAGCATGCACTGTGGAAATGCACGGTTTGCATGAAAGCGTTTAACCCGCCCGGCGCCTTCGCAAATATAGTAACATGAATAATTGATATTCGAGCTTTGCAACGCCGTAATTCGTTTGCGCTCTCCGAGCATGCATTCAATGCGAGCCATACTGAGTTGAAAAGCGAGCGATTTTTTCACGGATTTTTCGGAATTAGGACTCGCCCTTCGAACGGAACGAACGGCTGTTGCTGATAGATAGCGAGCAAACGACAAGAATTAAAAGTCCTTCGTCGATCCTGAATTATAGACAGCGCATTTTTTACTACCTCACCTTAACTTTCAGGATTTGCAATTTAATTGCAAAAACAGAAAAATCCCAGCTGAAAAATGGGTTGTTATATTTTAGCAAAACATTTATTATTGCATTGTCATGTTTCCACGCTTATTAATTTATCATTTCCATAGATAACTGAAATATAATTACAACCGGTTGTAGCAATTCATAACAAAGGTTTCGTTCGTGATTTTTTTGTTTTTCATTTGAAATATGCGCGGAAAAGGAAGCGAAAAGATTGTGCGAAATATTTAATTACGAAAAAATATTATAACAAAAAATCTAATCTTCGACAGAATAAATGCAAAAAGGAATAATTGTTCGTGCATTGCAACAGCACCGGCGACAGGATAAGAATGTTATTGTAACAATGCGGGCGCCAAAACGAGGCCGTCGAATACAACGAAACAATACATGAAGTAAGCGTATATACGAGGATGAAAAATGAAATGAAAAAATCAACACCATACCTACATATAGCGTACAAAAAGAAAGAAATTCGTTTATGCCAGGCAAGCAAAGAAAATGAGTTAAGAAAAGAGAAATCTCATAAGGCTTTCGAAAGAAGAAAGCGCCACCCGCGCACATTGCCATCCAGAGAAAAAATGTAAATGAGGAAATGAAAAATACACATTTTAATTAATAAAGTTCTAATCTACATTGTGTTTAGTCATTGCCAAGTGTAATAATTAATAACGCGATCATTACTTGCAGGCATTGTGCTTATAAAATTGTGCGCTAATTAGCCTCAACTACTCGGCGGACTGCAAGGACACTAGGAGACGAGCCGCGCACAGGACAAGGAAGGATGAAAGCAATAGTCTTCGCACAGCCGCCAGAAAGGAGGTAGGTGAATTAATTTCGCTATTGTCCCGGTTTAATAGCGAGGAATGGCTTTCAGTCGAGTTGTAAATCACGGTTTGCATTAGCGCCGCTGCAAGGATTTACCAACCGTAATATCTAGCATCCTTTCCTATCGCATACATCTTGCCAAAGACTAAGACTGTACAACTATGTCGTTTCATTTCGTCTTAGTTCTTCGGCGATTTTTTACTTGCCGCGCTCCGTACATGGTTACACTTTGCTTTTGAGTTATTGGATTATTTCAGTACTTTTGTGCACGCTTATAAATAAGTACAATATTTCATTTGCTTGCTTAGAGCAATGTCATTTCTCCGAGATAAAATTTAAATGAAGAACGAGACATAAAAAATGGAATTGTTTTTAAGTTTAATTAAATTAAAACTTGATCTAATTAAATCACCAGTGGGTAAGTGACTAAATTGAAATTTCATCAGCGCAGCTAAAAACTCAACCGGCGATGAGGTATCTTTAATTAATTTGCATACAAAGTGTTTTGAGAACATCGACTGATCGTCCCGAATCTTCAAGTCCTTGAGGGCATTGCGAGCGCGCATTTCAAACGAACCATGAAGTTGCTCGGTGTCGATGCATGTAAATGGCAATTTGAGAGCGTGTGTCTTCCTCTCTTTGCCGCTTAATTGAAAATTCGTTTCGGTTGCACGATTTGTGACAATTGAATAGCGCAGAATAGTTGTGCCATTTCATTGAACAATTGGATATACACGCAGCATTAAATTGACTTTGATTGGCAGCTATTAGAGTATTAATTAGAAATTAGATTTACGAATCAATTAATTGAATTATCCCCGTTTGTTTAGGATGCTGGTGCCTGGAGGTGCTGGAGGTGCACTTCTCACCCCCCACCCCTGATGTATACGACGTTTTAATTGTCAATTAATTTTACGCCGGCGTAAATTTATAGTTTAACAATTCAACCAATTCCCACAACGTTTGTTTGCCGTCGTTGCGATTTGGTGGTGGTGTGGTAAACGAACGTTCCCTGATGGCATCGCTTTGATTCCAATAACGTTCGCTATTCTTGGACTTTAACGGCGTTCGTTCGAAAGAACTTTAATTATTTAATCCGTCCGTGGACACGATTGCGATTGATTAGATTGTTAATATTTGCACATGCATTATGCGGATTATGGGGGTGTTAGAGAACACTATTGCAAACAGTATAACAGCGTCGCGGTTATGCTAATGGCAATTATTATTGATTGCGTGCATGCTGATGCTCGGACGCCTCATGTCGATGCGGATGCGGATGTAATAATTTATTGACGATCATACTTGATATCGCTCACTATTTCGAACATTTGAGAAGATTAATCAATGCAATGCGTTAAAGCTTTGCAATTAGTTTATATTATTATTATGATCATGAAAAGTACTGAATGTTGCAATATGTTTAATAAACAAAACCAATTTAAATAATTGCTTCATCATCAAACAATAGCTATGATAACAAAAATAATGTTATTAAAAATTGTTTAAATTGCAACTCCGGAAATTAAAACAATATTTAAATAAACATCAATTTTATGATTTCAATATTTCATATTTTTCAGTCTAAAAACGTCGGACTCGAACACTGAACAAGCAAAGCACTTTACTAGTGTTGATATAGTGAAGGGTTTTCGGTAAACGACCAAACAAGAAATTTATGTGCGAACGATAAGAAGGGCATCTTGCACCTAACAACTCATTGGCCTTTTTCCGACTCGCCGTACTCTGAGGGGCTTTGCCTATCCGATTGCGTCCTTTTTCGCTCTGCTGTTTCTTTAAGATTTTTCCGAAGCGCTGGCTCCTTCTTAGGAAATGATTTATCGGATGTATCTCAAATATGTAAGTAATTTATTGCCGGCGGTCGATACTCGTCGCGTTCTTAAACTTTCGGAAGAAGGGGGCACTCGCGGCTTACCATCAAGAGTTATGAGAGTGCAAGATATCGCACGATCATTTTGCACAACATTTACATCTTTCATTCCGTCAGCATCAATTTTTATTCCCGACAATAAAGTAGCAAACATTGGCGGGCTCCAAGAATAAAGCGCATTTTCCGAAACAAAATGATAACATTTTGAACATTTGATTCGTTATGAAATTCAAACAATGAAAGTACTTCCTATACAAATCCGTTACGCAACCTTTTTGTACAAATGTCAGCTTGTTCAGACATAAAGGACTAAAGGACGTTTTTATGTCGTTGATAAGAAATCTGAAAAGTTTTTATTGCCCGCCGTCATGTCAGCGCGTCATAATGAAGGTACATTATGCTATTATATTAAAATACACTTTTGTACTTGTTCACTCGTAAATTTTTCCCATGCAATTTTTTTGATTACTCAGAAGCGTGTACGAGGCCATCAATGCCGGTACTAAATACCTACACAATAGTTATAGCCATGGAGATTACAATTCGGCTTTTAATGTTAACATTTTGACATTTGGTGTGAGTTTTGGTTGTTGTTGAAATATATAGTGATAAAAGCTCGTAATAATAACGTACCTTGGGAGCAGCAACGAGCAGTAAAATTTTAATGACTCCATTTGTACGAAGCCCCCCAACGGTCACTTTGTGTTCATTATCGACTCGAGCAATGTGATACTGCAAGCCTAAGTGATACTGATCACTCGAGTACCATATAAAAGCATAAATGAAATTTTCAAAAATATGTGTTTGAATAAATTATTCTTGGTAAATTGTTCAAAATTATGCCAAACATGTTGATATCAAATGTACGAACAAAAAGTTATCTTCTTGCTTTTGTGAGCAAGTTTTGCGTAAAGCATTGTTACGCTTATACTTTTATCATCGATGCTTGTCGTATTGTTTATTGTTGAGCGAAGGATCGTATATGAAGAGTCCTTGAGAGTTGCTCGCACAATTTATCCGATTGTTAATTTCGAATGGGAATTTTGCTACAAAGTTGAAGTATTCCGAAATGTAGAAGCGGATTAAAATAGATGTGTCGTTTTTGTAGATTATGTATTATTTCGTGGAAATTGTCTAAATGCTCGACTGCTTGTGGTGTGCGAGGACAAAAAAGCGTGCCGAAACGGATGTTGGCGCATGCGAGTGGAGAAGTGTGCGGAATCTTTAAAATAATGCCGGCAAATATATCACTCTGTGATCCGTTTCATTATAAAATAATTTATGGCCTCCCTAATTTATCGCGCGGAATAAATTATATTTTCTAAATATAATTAAAATTACCATCGTCGCCTTGGCAAAGGGAAACAAGCTGAATGGCGTCAAACCGCATGAACAATACGCGAAAATGTGTGTATCGCATTATAAAAATGTTCACGAACTAACAGACTGGCAAAAAATATAAGAAAGCATAAGGGAAAAAGTGGGGAATTGATTTTTTGCCTTTTGTTGTTTTTGCTACGTGTACGAGTTTCATATTCGCTGCTTCAATTTTCTAACAACGTGTTATAAATTTGGTGGGCGAAAAAATGCAGTATACAAAAGTTGTTCCCGCAGAATTTTAGCGCCAATAATTTGAAATGAAAATAGGTTTAGTCGAAAGAAAATATTTGCTTTGTTTTCGTGATGCTTGCAAGGAAGCATCGACGTTCGAAAAATTAAATATCGCAAATTCATAAACGAAATTCCGTCGTTCGTTTTTTGCGCCGCGCTTATCTAGCGGATAATATCTATGGTGTCGACGAACTCCAATGGTCTATATTGATGAGAATGCTGAAGGCTGCAAGAACAGAAAATGAAAAACTCGACATGCCACGCACGTCCTCCAACCACCTCACGCAATGCGCCCAGTAACCTGAAATATTCGCATCAGCGGTGAAGCCGGGCGGTGATGGTATTAGTTTCGATTTGTCACTGCTTCCCAATAACGTGCATTCCAATGTTTCAAAGCTGAAATAATCAATATGCGGATCCTTTCTGGGGCTATCGATACCGCCGATCTGCAAATTGTGGCTTTGAGTTGAGTTGCTTGCCTGCTTCTCTGTTTGATTTAAACGAGCTTGCTACTCTACTCGCATAGCGATATCGTTCTTGACTTTCGGGGCCTGGAGTTGGGGGGTGCTGTGCTTATCGAGGGTTTTGTGTACTTAAACTCGACTCCAGGACGCACGCAAGCCGCGCGCTCGCGAACATTGCCTTAACGTCGACATCCTGCGAAGCGAACGCTAACAAATTTGATTTCCGTTTGCAAGAACGGTGCCACCACCATGCGCAAACCCCCTTCAGCCTGCTGAGGTCCAACTTTCCACCATAAAGTGGGCCCTTGACGTATACTGTATACACAATAGCACTAGGTGGCTTTTGTTCCGGCTTAACTTCCTGTAGCCCGTTGTGTGACGCTCGTACTCAAATCTACTCCATTCGTCGACTACTTCGGGATATATTGCGCGAATACAACATGTATACCTATACAAAGTACATAACAAACAAGTTGAATTCGGTGCGCTGCTTTACAACATCCTGTTAATTGCGTTTGCGTCGTTTAATATTATGCGAAACGAGCCAACACTCGAAGGCAACCGCCGCAACAATGAGACCACCATGAGCTAAGACAAAAATGCACACTTGGCGTACGCCGATTCCACCGCAAAACTACACCTCGATCCTCTAATAGGGGTGTAACATCCTTTCGTACGCGTACTCCATGCGTTCCGCTTAAGAGCGCAAAGAATGGCACAGTACGCAAAGTAGAAAAGTGTAATACACTTCAGGCGCACAAGAAAGGACGAAACACAACACAAAAAGCAACTAGCAGGCGCGTTTCGTTGTTCACTCGACTCTTAACGAATTTACAATTTCATTGTGCCTCATTGGGGATTCCTCCGAGAGCACAGCGAACGAAACGTCTCGTTTTAAATTATACAGCTGTCGTGCCGCTTTATTCTTCGTTTCAGTTTTTGGTGCAGCCGGTTTGGGGATTGGCCGTAAAACGCCGTGGGACTTAATTAACATTAAAAGACAGAACGTCTTATTTTTCGTCGAACACACCGAAAATGCTGAAGAGATATAAAACGCACGAACTAGGACGAGCGCATGCAACGAATGAGTCGTTGAGCTGCTCAGATAAAAAAAAACAGGAAACGCTTCAAGTGTGGTGCGACTTTTACGATTTTTCCGGGTGCTTGAAACCCGCACACTAAAAGATTAAGTCGAAATTAATTGTACTTGGCGTCATAATTCCCCAAGTTCGGGTTCGAGCACTTACCGGATGAGGTTCCAATGGTGACTGGCAACAAGGATATGCAGGTTAAGGCGATGTGCAGCAGGAGCCGTACTGAATCGCTCCCGTTCATTATGACGGCTCTATGTGTGGTCGTGCCCAGCTGGAACAAACATTTAAACTCATTAATTCTTTCGAAAATAGTAAAACAATGTCTAATATTGCATGCAAAGTGGTTAATACACATAGAGAGGACATTTTCACTGCAAAATCGCCTGAAAAACTAAGTTAATCGAAATTGAACAAAACCCAAACTAACACAAATTCAGAATAAAACACATATTTAAATATTAAAAACGATATCTGCTGCGATTATCACAATGCTCGTCATATAAATGAATAGCCTAAATTGTAGGAACGTAAACCATGTCCTCTCTATGGTATATATGAAGCTCTTTGATTGCATGTGCTTGCTTAAAAAAAACTGTTAACACGCATTCGGTCCGAGTTTTGCTGCTGCTGTCCTACAGGACGAGTCGGAAATTTTACTTTCAGCTGGGCGCTTTTTGGCTTCGGATGCTTTTTTACGGCGCCAGCGCGACCCAACAATAAAAAACGAAATAGCGCAGTCGACTAGCTGCACAATGCTCATTGTTACATGCTGGTTACAGCTGTTGTTTATGTTTATCAGGACGAGATGTAAAAGGAGTGCGGTATGAGGAGTATAATAGAAAGCTCGGCGTTGTTTTCGGTCCGATGACAAACGGACCATTCGTTCGTAAGTCCTCCACATTTATGGCGGATGTGCATGTACGAGGAATGTGTCTCTAACAATGGGACGTGCCTCACGACGAAAACGCTTTATTATACATACATGGAAGCTGATGTGTACTAGAAGAGCGTATAGTGTTTGGTACTTGAGCGCTGATGATGGAAACACTGAGGAAATTTGCAGGACGTACCCACCGCACTGCCAGAGGTGCCCGAAGACAAGCTACAGGCAAGTCAACTGACTATCATCATGCAGTTTCAAGTTTACGTCATGTTTACTACACCTAATACCAAGAAAACATTTTAAGAAAGAAACGAGGAAAAATGAGAATTGCGTTCATCATGTATAGTGTTTCATTTATATGGCTTTGATGTCTTTTAAATGACGCACTTGAAACTTTTTCAAATCAACGGAATTAATTAAAATTGAATTACAAGCAATGTCACAAAACACCCCCATGCAGCGACAAGTACGTGTAACGCGAGACCTCGATCCTGTTTCACGCTAAAAATAATTAAAAAATAATAACGGCATTGCTTGAGCACCTATTGAGCGATCAGCTCTTGATGAACGCTCATTGAGCGCACAAATTAAATTTGTTGAATTCGCTCAAGTATCCACTTCTCGAGTTGGCGCGACTTTAAATAGAATGCCCTGCTCACAGTAAACAACATAGCATTGTTTCGATATTTTATGCTCTAAAAGTTGCAAAAATGTATGTGAAAAGTTTTTTCAACGCGGGAAAAAATATATGAACATATAATTAAAATTTTCGCTATGCACATTTTTTTGCAACATGAATGGATGAGGCGAAACACATATAGAAAACCGAAATTCATGGATGAATGCAAAACTGGACCTCACAAAAGGGCAGAAATCATGCAAAAAATGTTAAGCTCGCATGCAATGCTACGTTTTGTAACAACACTGAACACAATGCGCTCCTTTGTTCGAGCAAAAGGACGAATGCAAATGTGCACTCGTTACATGTGCAAGTATTTGTATATTGCAAGTCTATCAAGGGGAAATCTACAATTTTTTGCTACTACTCAATTAACTCAAATCGCAATTTTCTGCTACTACTTTTTCTAATAACAAAATGAAAATGACATTTCTTGTTGAGAGTAAAATAGAAGGGATGAAGAGCACGTTCACGCATCGTTCAAGCTCGGGGGTTAATTTAAAGTTTTGTTAATATAGCATTTGTCTTTTCACTTCAAGTGGAAAGTTCGTCGACTGCGTCTTCCTCCATAAGTGGAAGATAAATACCAAAACGGTAAGATTTCGTCGACCCGTCTAATATGCGTGCTTTTACTCAGTTATGAAGTTTTGTTTTTCTTTTACTTCGACTGTCAGTTCTAATAAAGTAGACGAACAAATTCATTACTTTATTACTGTACAACGTCGAAATTATACCTATAAGAAAATTTCAACTTATAATCTAAATCGATTATTGGCTTTCGCAGAATGGCAAATAGTTTAACAAATGTATAATTTGTATGCAGCAAAGTTTTATGCTGCGGTTGAAATTATTATGACCGTTTTCAATTTCATTAAGTGCCTTGGCACGTTCACTACTCTACGTGTTCGTTCTATTTCGAAAGAAAACAGCGTGAGTTGAAAAAAACGCGCATTAGCATAATAATACAACAAGTATTATTGCTCTGCGCCAAGCGAACAATCAGATTCGGCATGAAAAATACGAGCGCATGGAACAACCTCATCATAAACCTGCAGCCTGTTTTCTACGAGTAATTCTAATTCCGACACACAAGAGGTATAGACAGAATGAGTGCAACTATTGTGGACTTGTCACGCGAGGCACTTTTTTCGGGTTTCTTTCGAAAATGTCAAAACTTGTACGAATTACGCGTCAGCACAACAATTCCATCCAACACCTTGAAACATTTCCGTCACCAACGTTTCCCTTCGAGTTGAATTGAGGCATGAAACAAAGAAATAGTTGCAATTTCCACTTGTTTCTTTCTTCTCATAAATTCGGTGCATGTAGTGATATTGTTAAAACACCAAAGCGAGTATAAATGGAGTGAGATTGGAGAAAAGCTGTTTTACTCTACAAGGCATAGGCGTCGTTATCAAGATGCATTATTGTGTCGAAGTAATATTGCCGCGACTGCACGGTGTTTATATTCGCATTTGAATTGATTTATAGCACTGACATTACTCTCCCTATTCTTGTACGCAATGCCTACACACATTCAAAGCAAACTTTAATAAACACAACGCCTACGAACAGCAACAACAACAACAAGAGTCGAACGTTGAAATAGCGTTTCGCGTTCGTTCTCAAACGAATTTGCTCAGGCGTACTGCCTGCTATGGCTTGGCGTGAAACAAAGAGATGGTGAGTTAGCGTTCGCTTCCCCATCATACATCGATCTATACAATGCGTTTCACTTCAGTTCGCTGTTGCACACAAGTTGCATTCAATTCATAAAATAAATTGCGTTGTCGTGTGAGCTGCTGCAACCTCCATAGGTAGCGCTTCATTTTTATTTTTTATTGGAAATTTAATAAAAACATCCATTTTCCATTTCCCGCCACGAGCAAGAAATTGAACAGATTTTATGCTTGAAATATTTATTATAAACAAACGAGCAAACTATTTGTGCATAAATGAAATGACTAAAGTTTCGTGTTTGTGCCAGATACTCAATACGCGTACCTGCCCGGCGCCTTCGCATTCATGCGCTTCAACTAAATGCGAGTTGAGATAGATGCTCAGTTTGAGACTGAGAAAATCGCCGCAACTCAATGGAGCATACATCACACTTTCTCATAACACATAACATGCACTGCAACCCTTTGCCCACTTTCCGCACTCGCTTGGAATGTGCACATATCATATGTGCTTGTATCTCATATATGCATGTGCTGTAGTTATGCAGCTCGTGTTATTGGTTTAATCTGCAATCTCTCTCTGGAAACTTCCTTTACTGTTGGGAGATCTGTTCGCTGCGCATTCGTTCACAATATGCATCGTGTTTAGAACGGTGAAGTGAGTAAACCGCTACTGCAAGTAATGGTCGAATGAATACGGGAAATGTTAGGATATAGTGAAACTCTATTAATCTACATTTTCTCTCGCCGAGTACCGTTTCTTTAACAACCATCAAGCTATGGAAATGGACGTTTTACTTTTCCTATTTATACTTGTTAGGTACTAAAATCGTTTCACGATTATTATGATGTAGTAAATAAAGTACTTTTGGATTAATTTTCAAAATAAACAAACATAATGAAAAACCTAGTTTAAATAAAAGTTGAGCAAATTGCAAGAGTGATCTTTAGAAAACCCAACTTAATTTTTAATAGAGCAATTAAATATTTAGTTTAAAAGCAACTTCTGTAATTAAATTTGAATAAAGTTTTTCTTTCATTTCTTCCATCCGCAGGATATAATTAAAATATGAACTGTATTTACATCAAGTTCTATAATTTGTCTACGCGTTTTTCAGCTTTATGAACATAGTTCAGTCAAAGTAGTGCGGTAGAAAACAGTAAAGACACACATTTGAAGTTTATACAAAGTATATCAAGCGTGTTATTCAATTGGAAATGCTTTGCCCTGTGTCTCGCTTCTCTCCTGTATGCAATTTCAAAGATAAACATTTTCAACAGATAGCGAGTATAGAGTAAGAGTGGGAAATAGAATTTCCACTGTGACGACACGGAAATTAATACGTGCGCACAACTTCGCTAGAAGACATGCAGAATAAGAGCTAGTGATAAGTAATTCATATTGTTTTATTTGGGTTAGCAGTTACGAATATATCTCACTCTTTGATGGAAATCCTTTATGTGGAGATGACGAACGACTGGAACGAGATCAGCGAACTATTCTTGAGGTCACGAATTTCAACTCGGAATTTAAGGAGCTTTAAAATCGGAGCGCCGTAAAATACGCGCGCAAATATTTATCTGTTTGCATTCATTGGAAACTAGACTATAGACATCGATGAGTTTTGTTTGTTCAGAAAGAGGGTGGCACGGCGAGACCTTCGTGCGCAAACTTAGCGAATGTGTTGACAAAATTGAACCAAGTGTCTCTTCGTGTTTCAGAAAATGTGAAAAATCAAACACAACGGAATAAATTGCTCGCCTTTATACGTATATGCAAACAACAACAAACAAAAGTCCGTAAATTGATTTTCTTACTTGCGTGATTTCAGGAGGTTTTTATTTACTTAGACTTTTCTGAATTGCGCCGCTTGTTGAATGATGCCCGAAATTGGTGGTTTGGCTCCATGGCATTCAAGTGGCTAACGGTAATGTTGATGCTTTATTTAGAATATTTACTACGCCAGGACTATAATAGACGAAGGGGGCGATCATGGCTACTGAGGGAATTCCTCAAGACATCAAATTTAAAAGGGCCAAACGTACTGGAACCTCTGCGCATTTTAAATGGTAATTTATTTGAAGAACTCTCGAACACAACGACGACGATCATCGAATGAAAGAGAGCGTACGGAAAACGGCCACAATAAAACTTCATTTTACATTCAAGCACTTTCATTAGCGCTCTATACATAGCGTTCTCCCTTGCCAAATTGATCACATCCACTTTCACATGTTCCCAGCGCATATCTCATCGTCGCCCGACGTGTTAAAACGCGCATCAACTCTTTGCCAATGATGATAGAGGAACGAGCATGTTAATGCTCCTAGTTGAAGCCCCAATGTTACAATATAAGTAAACTAGGCTACCTATATTATCCTTGAGCATCACCTTTCTGTTTGCTACTTTACTATTCAGCACTCACATGTTGAAGGCGCATAAATTTTCTGTCGAAATTGTTTGCGCAAGTTATGTCGAGCGAGGTATTCTAAACAGTGACTGCCTAATGTGCATACAGGGCTGGTCGGTGTATCGTAATGGCAATAGCTTGCTAATTAATGTTGGTATTTAGTCCTTTAATTAAGCATTAGACTTGAGGGCTAATAGTTAACTTTGTACACCAACATATAATAACAAGTTGGAATAAATAACTCGTTCCTATAGCTATGGTAAATATTAGGTTATTGCTCAAAATTAGCTGAGCTGAACATCAAAAAGAGCTGAAGGGAACCAACCGAACCGACGTTTCATTCATAATAGGCAATTGTTTTAAGTTGCTGTACTCGCCTAGTTTGTTTAGTTCAGTGAGGTAACTCATAAAGTAAGACAATTGAGCAGCGAATATCCTAACATGGTGAACGAGTTCTCCTGAAATAACATTCAAGTTATGCCTGGAAATGTGCGCAAGGAAGCGTATGATCAATTATTTAATAAATCATACGGCCGAGACAAAATGTACCTACCTGCTTGTACATTGGGAAAACGTAACCCTCATGAATCAAATTTCCAAACGTATACGTCTAGCAAGCTGGCTCGGTCAAGGAGTTTCTCGTTCCTCTTCCTGCCTCTTGAGAAATTCGCATAGTTTAAAAGAACCCTCGGGCCTGGACGTCAATATGCAGAAACGTTACCTACTTCAAGATCTCAGGGCCCCATCGAAGAAGCAGTTAGGCAAACTGGCGCCGGAAGTAAGAAAAGTGTGCAAGCAGAGGGAAAAAAGAAAGAGAAGAAAAGTTTAAAGAGAGAGTGTACACCACCTATGTGGTGAGTTTAAGAAAAGAGTGGTGGTTTGTTAAAAAATTTCCGAGTACAAGTACCTCGCATTTAATCTTAGAGTGGTATGCGTGGAGGTTGCAAAGTGTGAGACGCAATGTTAGAAACATGGAAAATGTGGAAAGTTTTAAGCGTTCCACTATACAAGTCGTTGTCGAAAATCGCCCAAGTTTCTCGTGAGCTTAAAGTTGGCGTTTTTAAAGCGCCTCCTGTATGCGAAGTGTGCTCTGAAAGTGGAAGTGGATACGAAGGTTGCAACTTGGTTATATCTAGTATAAGTCATGGAAGACTGCTGCTGAAAATCATAATAAATTTGGTCGCTTAAAAATGCATTAAAAATCAACTTTTGCTTCAGCGGCGCCGCACACACATCTTCAAATTAGCCTAATTGTGTTTAAACGCAATTTTAATTATGAAAACCAAAGAAAAACCCGTTCGTCGACATCGTGCGCGCAAAAAGTTAGTTTTTCCACACGCCGGCAGACAACAGATGATGTAAATTCAAGTTGAAATAAGAAAATCTTCTTATCGTTTCTCATACTTTTCTCGGTCGCTTCCAACTTTCATCTTTCATTTCGGAAACCATTTTTTTCGCCCGCCCGCAAGATTAATTTCGAAATGGATTCAGGCGAAGCGAATAAATGGACGTGCACTGAAATCGCACCCATAAAAGAATTCGTCTCGTTTTCAACGAAGCGTTTTCGGACACATTATTAGATTCGACAGCTATGTGGAGATGAAAGACGATTGCAAGCCGCGATGAAGAGACGTGTGGTCACATACATACGAAGTACATTTGCAACCAAACGGTCGCATCCAAAGCGTGCACACATCGAATAGATTGACGACGAGTATCCTTTTCGATTATAGATGTGTAGATCGGGTGGCAAAGTGGCAATCGATAAACGAAGCTGCAGGAATAAGGTGCAGAAGCGTGGAGATACATATCGTCAGCATCTTCGTTGTGCTTGCCTGATTCTCACGGCATAACAAAAACCCACCACCGACGGGATAAAAGAAAAACCAACTGGAAAGCTTTTCCTTGTGCTCTTCTAGGTTGTTTTACAATACGCGAGCAAAACTTTCAAATAACTTATATCACTTTGATCGAAATCATTTCAAAGAAATTCTTTCAAAAGAAATAAACACATTTCCCAATTTGATTACACCTTTAAAGCTGTTTGTTTTCTGTTTTAAGTATTTATTTTTACAGGTTTATACTGATTAATATTACTATTAATTATTATTGTACTAAATGTATACACAACACAGTTGATAAACATAAACAATGTAAATTGAATAACATTTGCACAAAGTTTGTAATTATAAATAAAACTCTGTCCATATTTTAATCTCTATAATAAACTATATTTAATTGTTATTAAAATAACTAAGCAAACAAACAAATAAACAGAAAGTACCATCCCACAAGCTTTATTTAAATTAATTTTTTTCTTTTTAAATGAGTAAATAGAAGTCACCAAGCCAATTGATATCAATGTATGCCAAAAGTAAATAAAACAGAAAAAAGTCTTTCTCTCTCAATTCTCTTACAGCTTTTCACTTCCGGATGTGCATGTCAAATTCTCGCCTGAAAAAGTTGAAACGTCGACGTTCTGATGATGGTCGAATCGGTTTTCCACAAGAGCTAAAAGTTTATTTATCCATGCGGCTAGTTTTCTACTTGGAAGAGCGACTTGGAAGCGAGCTCGTCCCCTCCTTCAAGCGGATGATTGATGGCCGTCCTCAGCTATTTCTTCTTCGACAAAAAGTCGAAAGTGTGAAAATGTATGTGCATGATGTGAGCATATTAAAAATTCGAAATGGACCACTTTCACGTTCGACCAAATCTTCAAGCAAAAGAGTACTCCGAAGAGATTTTCACCCTTACACTTGCATTCAAAAAGACTTTGTTGTTGATTTTTTCCAACCAACTTTTCTTTTGTCGGTGTCAAAGGGAGGAATTTATTAATATTAAAACTTTCCAATCGCGCGTTTAGAATCAACTAAATCAACATAAAGATAAATTGCACAATTCGCAGAGCAGTTAATGGAAACGTCGATGAATTTTATAGCCATCGCTAGACATCATACTATTTTATCGAATCGAGTGAGTTTTATGAATGGGCTTAGTCTCGATTATACAATTCTTTGCTCTACTATACATGCGTCTGCGGGCGATCTATAAAATAAAACGCGACGAGTATCAATTGAGCGCAGCTAAAGTTCAATCCGAAATCTAACTATTAAATGCCAGTTGAGAAGAACACCGCGTGCGCTTTTGTAATAATTGCAAATCAGATCTGCGATCCGTTTTAAATTCATTTCAACGAGCGCCCCAGCTGGAACCAATTCCCTCATTTTATTCATTTTTTATTCCACTTAGACTCTTCATTCAAAACGCGGATTAGAACGATCAAAATGAACAAAGTAAATGGCCATTTGTGTTAAACATATTCAAAACCATTTGCGCGAAATAAAATTAACAGTTGATAAACAATAGAATGAGGGATTTAATTAAGCAAACAATATACGCGTTTAATGACCGAAAGCAAATACCCAACTTGCTGACAATAACATAAGAAGCATGCGGGTAATTAGTCAATAATTCATTAGCTATATTAATGAGTATACAATATTGATTGATTATTAGTTAGTATAATGTCATGGCGTAACATCACTCATTCTTGCAATTACTTCAAAACTGCAAGTTATTGGAAAACAGACAATTTCATGGATTTTAATTAGGATATATCTGCATTAATAATGTAATCAAGGCTTCAATATCCAGTCCGTGTTATTATTAATATTTAATAACAACGGAAATAAAGCCTGGGAGTGTAACGTAAACAACAACAAACAACATCAGAGAGATGCTCAATAAATAGATTAAATGATTTTCATATATGAACGTAATATGGTTAATTAATTATTAATCTGGATGCTCAAAAGCGTATACATAAATGGCGTTCATTGCAACGTATCGAAGCGAATCGATAAGCAATCGAGTGTCCAATTCATCTACACTTACAGCTAAACTGCGTATGTAGAGGCACGCTTACTATGCCATCGATTCGATTGAACATTAAACGATTAATGGAAACGACTCAATTTCCTGCTTCCTGCTTGTAATACCCGTCGTCCATATTGCAATCATATGTATAAATATGTTACCGTATCAATCAGTATTAAGAAGCTTTAATCAAGCAACGTAGATAAAATCCCAGAAAGTTCTGTAGTTGAACGTAAATAAGATTCATAGAAATTGAGTTACTTGCTCTTTAAATAGTTATTTATTCAATATGTAACTAATAGCTTGAACGTATAGAATGACTTCGTCAAACTGATGAGGTTCAGTCGGATCATTGAGTTCGACTGCACGCAACATGAACTATTCACTAGAAATGCCCAGATATTTCTATGTCAATAGGAACGGCATGAATTGATGTTGGGAATTTATTTACGTGTATCTTCATTTCTATTCATAAATATTTATGGCATTTTATTTTCAAGCAGATATGAATTTCGAAATGTCCTTCGTGAAACCTGACAAAGCGCAAACCATAAAATTGATTCCCGTTTGTGCGTTCTTCACGGTAGTTTTGGCTGAAGTGTACAAATATCGAATTAAGCAAATAGCGCAAACCGGAAACATTGCTAACGCATGAATCTTATGAATTTGACTGAAATCAAATGCGTCTTTCTCGCAATGCCACGCCACACATTTTAACATGCCAACTTTGCAACCTTCCGCAAAGCACTAACAACAACAGTCGCCTGGTACGACGTTTTCGTTGGGACGCAAATGGATTTAATTACAACTGTTTCACCCACTTCGAAACCGCACACTTACACTCGACTTTCGCGCGCTCACACTAATACAATTTCGAGTACAAATCATACAAGGGAAAGGTAGGAAAACTGTAAAATTTCAACAGCATTGAGCACTCTCAGTGCGTCCCCTTATATCCCGTTTTGCTTTGAATGTGTACACTTTATGTTTATTAATAAATGTTGTAATAAACATATACGCTGCCTGCGAGTCTGTAGTTGTAACTTTTGAGATGAGAGCGCAACGACATTGAAATCACTCGCTGTAATTTCAAACTGCCGAGAGAGAGAAATGCAAAATTATAGTGTATAAGCACACACATAACGTTTTATCTCTAACTCATTATACCGCATCCGTCACATTAAGTTCATTAAAATCCTTGCTTGATTCGCGCACATAACGCCGCCACCATGGAAAATGTTTAATGGAAAATCTAAAATGCACAAATTAAAATTTACCACAGCTAGCTCGACATAATTTATTAGTCGCACGCAAATAGTTAAATAATTTATATGCTCGCACCATCGTTATGCGATTTTTGTGTTATCTAATATCCAATTTAGGCTTCGTTATTCAACGCTTCTGATTTTCAATTTGCGCTAAAGCGTATTTAATAGAACACAATACAATCGCAATGCCAAATTTTGTGCGAACATGCGAATATAATAGTTTTGCGCATGGTTTGAATCATAAAAGCTAGATTACGATAATATTCAAGCAAAGTCACGCATCGTCTGAAGCATTAAATACAAATAATTGTGCCTCATAAGCTACATTTCGTGGCAGTACCTACTTTGCTCGACGAAATGATTGCGCCATAGAAATAACAACTTCATTAAAATTGCATAAATTATAAAAATTACTCAAATGATTTCTGTAAATGTCAAAAGTCAAACTATTCCATTATAAATTTGCCTAGTTAGCAAAGTGGAGGCGCCGGGTATATAGAAATTACTGCAAGCCCAGCGCCTCCATACTTGAACAAAAATATATTTGCAAATTAAACAATTAACAAACTTGCTTGTGCTTGTGACCCAGTTAACGCACACAAAAGAAGTAAATTAGTGCTTGCATTAACTAGGTGGGTGGCGTAAATGCTCGGAATTGTTATAAATATCAGATGCAAACACAAACGTCGATTGCAACCTGCTAAATATTGTCGAGTTATTACAAGCGCAAGGGGTGCCGACGAAGCCAAAACTAGATTAAACGCCCTCAAGCCGGTTGCCGGCCTCGTTTGGTCTGTTGGTTCTTGGCTGTTGCTCGCTACCGTCGGCTTCGTTGCAGCCAAACGCACGCACCAACACACGCCAACTTTCGTGTCGTTACGTAAAGTCCGCGCAAACATTTGGGTCCTGCCATTGCCAAAGCAGTCAGAGACCAGATGCAAAACCATGCCGAATTGTAGATAATAACCGACGTCGTATAGGAATAATTAATACCTCCGGGGAGCACGAAATATATCTAACCATAATAGCTTATATTATGGCCATATTGCTGGCTGTATGAATAACTCAAATTTTCTCAAGACCCTCGAGTCTTGACGATGTTATAAACCCGGCTTCAAACTGCTCTACCCAACATAAATCGACATTGAGACGTAGGTCCAACTTTAAGTAAATACTCTATAGAATATCAAGCAATATTGTTCAACATGTGCAAAAATGTGCCTTGTACCTTGCATATTAAGTAATTAAATCCAATTTATCCATTCGACACTGTCGATTTTCGTCTAGATCGGAAATAATCATAATTGCTTAATCCACATGAAAGTAAACACATAACACGTACTGGATTAGTTAACTATAGTGTTGCTTTTTAAATCGATGCCCGGCGCAAACCACACAGTTATTTGTAATGTTGGTGTAATTAGTCCAACGTGCTTGAAATAATTAGTCTCCGGATTGAAATTAGGTCACAATTTGTGAATTACTTTCGGTGCACTGAACGCCGCCGCGCTTGGTAATCATGCGAGAATTTATTAATACAGTCCGATTTGTTGCGACCGTAGATAGGGTCCATTAACTTATAATCACGCATATCCTATTAGCGCAAGTCCTTTAATTGTTTGTGTTTTGTTTTGCCGGTTTTGATTTGTCTCATTTCAATGCAAGTAGTTAATCTTTTTCTATGTATATTATTTTGTACTAAAGTCCACTTAGTTTGATTTGAATTGGCTTTGGTTTTATTGCGCACCAAATATTTGATTTAATTTAAATGGGATTTCGTTTTGGTGGTGCAAAAGTGAGCACGTTTCGCGACAGGCAGCGCCGTACACGCACGACGTTCGTCCTTCTGTCGGCGTTCGTTCGAAACTCGCCGCCGCCAACGTTGCGCGTTGCGAAAAGCAAATTCAGTACTGTAAGGACTAACGGCTGCGCCCGGGCCGAGCCTCCCACTCCTGCAGGTTCGCAGGACTTTTGCGTGCAAGCGAGAGGCGAATCTTTGTGCGCCGCTGCCATTGCTGGCACCGCAACCTCGTTCCTTGCAGTCGGCGTTTCACCATATTCGGTTTTTAGCGTTTCGGGTGGACTTTTGCGCCCTGAACTCGCCAACGCCAAACAAAATAACAACGCTTGCAGCTAAAACATTTACAAGTGCCTGATTTTAAAACACTCGAATTACCTACATTCAGTCGCATGGCGCGCTCACTTTGTAATTAACGTAATAGATTTTTTTCATTTTCAAAGCGCATTTCTAAACACCAACACACAATACTCATAACAGCGGGAATAACATTGCAAAAGGTTGAGGACATTTAGAAATGTTAAAGTAGTTTAGTGTTGTCGTCCTTTTTTTGTTGCTTTTGCTTTGTTTTTGCACAAAAGCCATCACAAAACATTCTAAAATGAAATTTCAAAGTGAATAATATAAGTCGCAAAACACATTAAGACCTTATTAAATATAACAAATTTCAAAAGATGTAAAATCTAATCTTGTAATTTATTGTAGCATGTTTAATTCCGTGACTTTGATTACGAGCTTATGTTATTTTCGTCAACTTTTATTTATTATCATATTTGAGTATCAACCAACAAGTAGAAAACTTTCTCACTTGGTCAACAAGTTACTAAAGAAATAAATAATTACTTAAATTTATTAAATTCCATTGAAAAAAAAAATTAAATAAATGTAAAAAACGCATATAGCCCGGCGCATCCACTTTGAACTATGTATAATTTTTATGTAAATACTTATTCCACTGTTTTTAATTAAGCCTAACTACACAGAAAAATTGAATGTTTATAATAAACACTAAAAGTAAATTTTAGCCAATTGCAGACAGATACAAAACAATCACTTTGTATGCAAACAATATTGAATTGGTCAATAATTCGATTGATGTAATTAAAGTAGTATTTTTACGCATATACAACATGCAGTTTTACACCGGCTTGTTTGAGTTGACAGACACTTTTAATCCGATTCAATTTACATCAATAAATTACCCAAAACGAACGCACGAATGCGAACACGATTGCGTGAATTTATTTATCTAACGACGCTAACTGCACATTATTTCACGCAAACTCGTTCATTTTGCACGCAGAGTCGAACTAACTGACAGACAAATTTATATCCTCTCAAAGATCACCAAATCGGATTAATGCAAACCTGTCTCGAGTATGAATTTTCATTAGAGAACTTTGTTAAAACGAAAAATAATAACAATAATAATGAGAGAGAGAATGGGTGCAATTTACGATGGACAGAAAAATATTGCAAAATAGCTGGACGCGCGTGCTGAATAAATTCGACAGTTTGGAACGCGTAAATAAACATGAATAATGCGGAATTTATCTGCCTGTGTGTAACACATTTCTCGACATACGTAGGTACACGCGTTTATAAATGTAGGTATTAATAAAAAAACGTTATAACAACTTTATCATTTGTTTATTTGAATTTGTCACATGTACACATGTTTTCTATTATTTCAGGCGGTGCAATTTTCATTAAAGTATTTTTATTCAGTGCTAAAATAAAATTTAATTTAGAATTATGGAGCCGCATTTATTGAAAATAACGTAAAATGTAAAGCTCGTGGTATTTTTATTTCTTACATTTTGCAACATTTATGTTACAGTGACACACGGAGTGTTAGTTTGCTGTAGTGCATGCTCTTATTTTAGAAACTTTTCTCGCTATAGTAATAACGCAACATGCATGCATGGCAGCAATACCTACGTGAAAAATAGCGTTATTTATTTCAAATGTACTTTCAAACTACTCGTGTTTTCCTAATAGAAATACATATCTGCAAAGTTGTTATTTACTATTTTCGGCTTGTTTAAAATATCCTTGGAAAATTATCAACTTGACAACGTTACGAAACTAGCTAGTGAAAGTAGCAAGCGCAGTCATGATTTAAAGGAGTGTTTTCGTTTTGCCTTGTCGGTGAGTACAGTGTATAACAAATGCGTCCACGAAATGTGAAATATCGTCGAGCTGAAATATATAATGCGGCCTCTTTATGTAAAACCGCCGTCTCGCCTCACCAATTCTTCTCGTTCTCTTCATCTGCTAGTAGACTCGACTAGACTTGAGTAGATAGAAGCGAACGCAATTTCCTCGTTTTTCCCTCTTTTTATATTGTGAACTGTTCTGTTGCTTTTCACTATTGCAGCAACAGTCAATATTAACAATAGTTCATAAAAATTTCATTAATTCTAAAAATCACTCCGGATGAACAATGGCAATGATTGAGTTATTGTTTCATTCCATTTATATTTAAATTTCCAGCTTCGAATCGAAATAGTATTTTAACAGTGCTGAAATGTGATGGTGACCTCATGATGTCGATGGCAAAAATGTTGAATTGGCAGAAGCGGAATGTCAGCATGCGGATAAGAATGATGTGCTGTTGTAAAATGTACATAAGCTTAACTGCAATTACATTAGATGGTTTATGGAGAGTCAGCCAAATCCGACAGGCGTCACTCTTTTCGGGATTTTGCCTCCGAGGAGGAACCTTGACGACATGTCGGTTTCGGGGCATCGACTCGTCAGGATCGGCGTTGACGCGTCGAGAGATAGATCGCTGCCTGTGGCGGATCATTGCACACGTATCACCTGTTTTTTACGTCTTATTGTCGAGCGCTTGTTGTGTTGTGCTCGTTGCGGTTTCATTTACTTTGACGACAGTTGAGCCCTGAGTAAATGTCTGTGCATTGAGTTAAAACCCAATTAATTACGATTGAGTGAGCATTGTATGAGCGCAAGTGGAAAACTTGAAATCGTAGTGTGTTGGCACAGAGTGCTCAGTTGGTATTTGTAAATTTCTCCCCCCAGAATTCGTTCGCCGAGTCCGTTTTCGCTTTCCTCTGATCGCAATCGTTCAACCGGAAGTCTGATTTTAATGCAATCAGAACCTGTTGAGCGCCCCACCACTCTCGTATTTATATACGCAGCCAACTCAAGCTAACAAGCAAACGAAGAACGAAGCGAATCGAAGAATGCGAAGGAAAATCGTCCATCGAAGCAGAGAGAAAGAAGAGAAAAGCCAGCAACGGACGAGAAACGATTGCATAAATATTTGTCCAAGGATATAAAGTAAACGTCTCTAAATGAATGGCGATGGGCATGGTTGAGCGTAAATACATTATGGCTTTTTGTTAAGCTCTCGCTGAAAAAAGTGCAAGTTTTAAATTGTCGCTTAATACCAACCGCAGCAAAGCGAATTTCGCATTTTTACGAACTGGTAATGTAGAAAATGTCTTATGCACGAATGCGGAAAAACGCGAGTGAAGCAGGATGGCGGCACATAATGTGAGGGACGTAGATTTACCGCTCTCCTTACACTCAGCCAGATTATGTAATTATTTACATTCCAATGGGAGGGAAGTAATCTTCCCGTTCCCGATCCGATTCACTGCCGAAACCGATCGGCTATATAAATGTTTCCTTTTGATCATCGCGCCTTTTTCCAATCACTCGTTCCGCGTTTTTCGCCTGCGTCAATTTATTTTTACATTTCGCGCACCCCGAAAAAATTCAATAATTATTTGTCGGGATATTGCACACGCAACACAACTTGATGCCAGCTTAAATTTATCTGTGTTAATGTATATATTTGCAAAGTCTCTCCTGATTGTGTAAGCATGTTGCTTCGTTTTTCGCTTCGACTTTCTTCATTTTACATATAATCACATTTCGAGCAACTCTCGACTCATATAAGTGTCTACAAGTTGGAACGGAATGGAAAATCTTCGAGCAATAAATAAGCAAGGACGGGGAGTGCCGCCGCATCGAGTCAACTCCTAAACAGTGTTTCGAAATTGTGTTGGCATCGAGGATTGAAAT